>CAUYUJ010001916.1:67500-95530 GCA_963575745.1 Prorocentrum cordatum | reverse complement strand
GGGGGGCGCTGTATAATGTAACGCCCCCACCCCCACCCACCGTGTGGCTCTGGCACAACAGCCGCGTCCGCGCGCACGACGACGATGAGCGACGAGCGACGAGGCACGACGACGACGACGACACGAGCAGCACCTGTGGACACCAGTGCTCGCGACCTGCCCCACAATGCACGACGACGGCGCGACCTGCCCCACAGCGCCTGTGTACAACACAATGCTCGCGTGCACAACCGCGCGCGTGTACACCACAGCGCCTGCGTACACCGCAACAGCCATGTGCGACGCAGTGCCTGTGTACACCACAGCATCCGCGTGCACCACAGCGCCAGTGTACACCACAGCGAATGTGTAACACCGCAGCAGCCATGTGCAACACAGCGCCTGTGTACACCACAATTCTCGCGTGCACCACAACGTGCGTGCATACCACACCGCCTGCGTACACCGCAACAGCCGTGTGCGACGCAACGCTTGTGTACACCACAGTGCTTGCGTGCACCACAGCGCCGGTGTACTCCACAGCGAATGTGTAACACTGCAGCAACAATGTGCAACACAGCGCCTGTGTACACCACAATGCTTGCGTGCACCGCAGCGCCTGTGCACACCACAGCGCTTGTCTACACCACAGCACCCGCGTGCGCGCAGCGCTGGTGTACACCACAGTGCCTGCGTGCACAGGACAGGTAGAACGAGCATGTAGATAAGGATCTGCTGCGGACAGCTAAACGCCACGCCAGGGAAGTGCTGATAATAGAATGCGACGTTCTTCTCTCCTCCCTCTTCCGCCACCTCCACCTCCACCTCCACCTCCACCTCCTCCTCCTCCTCCTCCTCCTCCTCCTCTGCCGCCTCCTACCTCACCCTTCCCCCCTGCCGGACCAATGCGGGCCAGGCTCCTATGCGGATTTCTATGCGGACGCCGATGCGGATCCCGATGCGCACGGCGGCAGTGCCCAGAGCGCTCTGGGGGGGGGGGGAAGCGTTACGTTATAGGGGAGGGGGGCCTGGGGCTACAATGCCAATTTTGCCCCAAGCGATAAAAAACACGCTCTTATTCGTCATCCTTCCTCCATGTTTCTTTTTCCTCATTCTCGCCCTACCCTGCGAATTCTTCCCCATCCTCCTCAGCTCTTTTTGCGGAGGCTCCTCCTTGGAGAGCCTCTGGGGGCCTCACGGAAGCTTTTCAGGATTTCTTAAGGCCTTCTGGAGGCCTCCTGGGCGTCTTCTGGGGGCCTCTGGGGGCTTCCTCGGGCCACCCTGCCTCCAACCGCGGTCTCCCTGAACGATTTGGAATGCTTCGGAGGGCGTCTTAGGGCCATCTTGGGCCGTCATGGGGCTCTCTCAGGCCATCTTGGAACCCTGTTGTGCAGTCTTGGGGCTCCGTTGGACTGCCTGGAAGCCCTTTCGGATGGTTTTGGGGCGATTTTCGAGCTTCCCAGGCGGTCTCGGACGCCCAGGATACCGAAGAACAAGGGATTCCCACAGTCATGCAAAAACCGTAGGAATCAATGTTTCTTGTTCGGCCGCCCTCCTGACCGATTCAGGCCCGTTGCCTAGGCCCAACAAAGGCTTCCAGGAGATGTGAAACGCCTGGGGGGCCTCCTTTAGAGGCGTCCTGGGGGTCCCCGGGGCCACGGATCCGGGGGGTCCAGAGGGTCCCAGGATTCGGGGGGTCCGGGCTCGGGGGGGCGGTCCTGGGTAATACAAATATTTGAATGGGAATAGCCTTCCGCACGCACCATGAACCTCCCTTTGTGCATTGTTATGCGAATTCAATTCTGATTCCACGATTTTCACACTCAATGCTGAGGCCTCGATGTTTTCCCAATTTTTTCTGGCCCAAGTTCAGAACGACTTTCGCCCCTTGCAGCACTCAGCAGCCACTGTCTCCAACACAAGACCAAATACTCAACAGGCCCCCTCCCCAAGCTGAACTTGAAAATTACCTTCTACTCTACCCCCTCCGTCTAAACCGCAGCACCCAGTACTGAACAACCTCCGTCTCCGACACAACACCCATTACCTAACAGGCTTCCTCCCAAAGCTGAACTTGAAAACCATATTCTACTCTACCCACTCCGTCTACAACACAACACCCAATACTCAACAGCCTCCGTCTCGGACACACAATACTCAATAGGCTCCATCCCCAAACGGAACTTGAAAATTACCTTCTACTCTACCCCCTCCGTCTACAACACAACACCCAGTACTCAACAGTCTCCGTCACCGACGCAACAACCACTACTCCACAAGCTCATTCCCTACATTGAACTTGAAAATAACGTTCTACTCAACCCCTTCCGACTACAGTACGCACACACCCCGAGCTCAACAGCCTCCGTCTCCAACACAACACCAAATACTTAGCAGGCTCCCTTCACAAGCTGAACTTTGAAACAACCTTCTACTCTACCCCCTCCATCTACAACATAACACACAGTACCAACCCGCCTCCGTCTCCAACACAACACCCAATACTTAACATGCTCTGAAAACTGAACGTGAAAATCAGCTTCTACTCTGCCCACTCCGTCTACCGCACAACACCCACTACTAACCAGTCTCCGTCTCCAACACAAGACCTAATACTCAACAGGCCCCCTCCCCAAACTGAGTTTGAACATGAACTTCTACTCTACTCCTCCGTCTACGACACCACACCCAGTACTCAACCGCCTGTGTCTCCGACGCAACACCAAATACCCCAAAGGCTCCCTCACCAAGCTGAACTTGAAAATCAACTTCTACTATACCCCCTCCATCTACATCACAACACACCGTACTAACCAGCCTTCGTCTCCAACGCATCACCCATTACTCCACAGGCTCCTTCGCTGAGCTGAACTTGAAAATCACGTTCACCTCTGCCCCTGCCGACTACAACACGTACACATCCCGAGCTCAACAGCCTCCGCCTCCAACATAGCACCAAATACTCGTCAAGCTTCCTCCCCAAGCTGAACTTGAATTCTCCGTCTACAACACAACACGCAGTACTAACCATCCTTCGTCTCCAACATAACACCCACTACTCCACAGGCTTCCTCCCCAAGCTGAACTTGAAGATTACCTTCTACTCTAACCCCTCAACACCACACCCAGTACTCAACACCCATCGCCCCCAGCACACGAACCAACCCACTCCGAAACCTTCTCCTCCACTGGCGACGCGCGCACCTGAACCGCCCCTTTCCTCTAAGAGAAAAGGGGGGTCGTGGTGCTTGCGGAGATCTATATAATTGTGTATGTGTATACATACATACATACATACATACATACATACATACATACATACATACATACATACATACATACATACATACATACATACATACATACATACATATATACATATACATACATAGGTGTGTGTATATATATATATATACATGCATGTGTATGTAGATGTGCATGTATGTACGTATGTGCGTATGTATGTATGTAGGTAGGTAGGTAGGTAGGTAGGTAGGTAGGTAGGTCGGTAGGTCGGTAGGTCGGTAGGTAGGTAGGTAGGTAGGTAGGTAAGTAGGTAGGTAGGTGGGTAGGTAGGTAAGTATGTATGTATGTGTATATATATATATACATATAAAATATCCGCCTGGGCACGGAGTGTGCGTGTCCTCAGGCCCTTTGCCTAATCCCTGGCGCCGCAGTCCTAAGCCTTGGGGGGCCTTGCGCGGATCCAAGAAATCCGCGCGGAGCGCCACAAGCTCATGTTCTTGCTTCGAAACACGCACGTCGGGGAAAAAAATGCACCCCTCCCTGGGCTCGCCGCCAAAACCGAAAATCCGAGCCTTCTGCTCCAAGAGGCCCCCAGGACGCCCCAAGAGGTGGCTGGGAGGCCCAAGAAGCCCCCAAGAGGCCCAATAGACCCCCAAGAGGCCCAAAAGAGGCCCCAAAAGGCTCCAGAACGGCCCCCAAGAGGTTTCCAAGCTGCCTCCAAGAATCCCCCGAGAGGCCTCCCACGAGATCCCAACGAGCATCCAATAAGCTCCATACCCACAACCCACGCACGGTGGCGGGATGGGCCGAAGGCATTAGATCCGCCGCCCCCTGTTGATTCATCACAAAGGTACCTGGCGTGCTAGATCCTCTTGGTTTTGGTTCTTTTCCAAAAGAACTCCCCCCCCCGGCCTCCGGCGCGTCCCGCTGGGGTCCCGGGAAGGTGCCCAATCCGGAAAAAATCCCCCAAGATGGCTCAAGATGGCGCCAAGATGGCCACGTTGGCCCAAGATGGCCTCCAAGATGGGCCCCCAGAGGCTCTCCAAGGAGAAGCCTCCACAAAAAGAGCTGAGGAGGTGGGGGGAATGCGCAGGGCACGGCGAAAATGAAGAAAAAGAAGCATGGAGGAAGGACAACGAATAACATTACGTAGCACCCCACAATTGCGGATAAGAGTGAGGGGGCGGGCGCGGGCGACGCGGGCGTCACGCCCCCCTCAGGGTCCTTGAGCGCCCCGAGGCCCCTTAATTGTGGGCGCCGTGAGGCAGCTTCCCCTGAACCCAGGCTTTGGGCACGGATGCCGAATTGCAGCAGGCAACTAGATTGTCAATGAACGTGTTCAGACACAGCCCCGCCGCAAGCGCCGATGTGCTGTTGTAGAGTCAACGTGGGCCGGAACGGGGCAATGGCACGAGGGCGCTTTCCCAAACCAATGCGAGCAAGCCCGCCGCAGGCGCCGATTTGCGTGCTCTGACAAGTTCAGCGCGGAGGGGGATCGCTGGTGGGCCACCCGGAACGAATGCAAAAACACCCCGCCGCAGTCGCCGAAGTTTTGGCTTGTTCAGTGAACGTAGTTTGGGTCGCGGGTGGGTCGTGGGCTCTCCACCTCCACCTGGAAGGGACTCAAAAACAGCCCGCCGGCGGCGCCGAAAATTTTGATTTGTACACTGAACGCAGTTTGGGTTGCAAGCTCTCCGCCTGGAATGAATGCAGCAGAAACCCGCCGCATGCGCTGAAGTTTTGGCTTGTTCAGTGAACGTAGTTTGGGTCGCGGGTGGGTCGTGGGCTCTCCACCTCCACCTGGAAGGAATTCAAAAACAGCCCGCCGCAGGCGCCGAAAATTTGGATTTGTACACTGAACGCGGTTTGGGTCGCGGTTGGGTCGCAGGTTCTCCACCTGGAACGAATGCAAAAGAAGCCCGCCGCAGGCGCCGAAAATTTTGGGTGGGTCGCGGGGTGGGTCGCGGGTGGGTCGCGGGTGGGTCGCGGGGTCGCGGGTGGGTCGCGGGCGCGGTTTGGGTCGCGGGTGGGTCGCAGGTTCTCCATCTGGAACGACTGCACAAGAAACCCGCTGCAGGCGCCACAAATTTGGGTGGGTCGCGGGGTGGGTCGCGGTGGGTCGTGGTGGGTCGCGATGGGGTCGGGATGGGTCGTGGGTGGGTCGCGGGTGGGTCGCGGTGGGTCGCGGGTGGGTCGGGGGGTGGGTCGCCGTGGGTCGCGGGTGGGTCGACGTGGGGGTCTCGGGGTGGGTCGCGGGCGGGTCGCGGGGTGGGTCGCGGGTGGGTCGCGGGTGGGTCGCGGGGTGGGTCGCGGGTGGGTCGCGGGGTGGGTCGCGGGTGGGTCGCGGGTGGGTCGCGGGGTGGGTTGCGGGTGGGTCGCGGGGCGGGTCGCGGTTGGGACGACGAGAACAAACAACAACAACACCACCACCACCACCACCACCACCACCACCACCACCACCACCACCACCACCACCACCACCACCACCAACAACAACAACAACAACAACACCAACACTAACACCAACGACAACAAGAAACCGCATCGCGGAATCCCACTTCAGCCACGCACCCAGAGACAGTGAATCACCGTTCGGTTCAGCCCCCTCACTCTGATTATAGCGGCGATGCCGGAAAAGGCAACAAGGACTTATCGCTAAATTGTCGGCTTCACCTTCCTGCTTTTCCGCCTGCGTACCAAACTTCAAGGACCAAGGTGCATGGCGTGAAGTGCCGCTGCAATCTTGTATTTACATATATGTGTACGTATGTATACGTATGCATAAGTATGTATACGCATGTATGTATGTATGTATGTATGTATGTATGTATGTATGTATGTATGTGTGTGTGTATGTATGTATGCATGCATGCATGTATGTATGTATGTATGTATGTATGTATGTATGTATGTATGTATGCATGTGTGTATGTACGTATGTATGTATGTATGCATGCATGTATGTATCTATGTATGTATGTATGTATGTATGTATGTATGTATGTATGTATGTATGTATGTATGTATGCATGTCTGTATGTATGTATGTATGTATGCATGTATGTTGAGCGTATGAATGTTTATATATATATATATATATATATATAGATCCGCTTCATTTTTTTCCAGGGCCGGGGACGCGGACCCCCCCCAACGAATTTGGCCCTCCCCGGGCCTCTGGGCAACCCCCCAGACGACCCCGGGAGAACCTCACAAGAGCCTGAAGACAGCCCCAGACGGGTTCCAGGCGTTCCGGCGCACTCCCGAAACGACCCCAGAGAGCCCCAATACGGTCCACGACGATCCCCAAGAAGCTGTCATACCCCCAAAGATCGCTCCAAAACGTCCCAAGAATCCTCCAAGAGCACTCCCAAGAAGGCCCCAAGAAGCACAGATCATTGATTTTCAAAAAGTTTTTGGTGAATTGTTGGGTTCTCCTCTTTTCGGCTTCCCGACGCTCCAAGACGGCGGTCTTCTGGGCGTCCGAAGCCGACTGGGAGGCTTCAAAGTCGCCCCACAACCATCCGAAAGGGCTTCCAGGCAGTCCAAGAAAGCCCCAAAACGGCACAACATGGGTCCAAGATGACCCTCAGAAAGCCCCATGGCGGCCCAAGATGGCTACAAAACACCCTCCGAAGCATTCCAAATCGTGACCCGGTCGTTCAGGGAGACCGCGGTCGGGGGCAGGGTGGCCCGAGGAAGCCCCCAGAGGTCCCCAGAACACGCCCAGGAGGCCTCCAGAAGGCCTTAAGAAAGCCTGAGAACTTGTGTGAGGCTCCCAGAGGCTCTCCAAGGAGGAGCCTTCGCAAAAAGAGCTGAGGAGGATGGGGAGAATGCGCAGGGTATGGCGAGAATGAGGAAAAAGACGCATGGAGGAAGGATCACGAATGACATCATTACGACGGCGATGCCGGAAAAGGCAACAAGGAGTTATCGCTAAATTGTCGGCCTGACCTTCCTGCCATTCCGCCTGCACACCGAACTGCAAGGACCAAGGTGCACGGTGCGAAGCACCACTGCAGTCTCGTATATATATATATATATATATATATATATACATATCATATACTAATGCGTGTGGCATTTGAACTCACCGGCGGGCCTCCGCTGGGCTGCACTGGTGGGGTCTGCGCTGGAGCCGCAGGGGCTGCTTCATCGACGCCGGCCTCGAACCACATATCCTCATCGGCGCCGGCCGGGAAAGGCGGCCGCAAGTCTCACCCTGCGATGACATCGTTGCGGGATTACGTATCACTGGGAGCGATACAGAAACGACCCTTGCCTACCCCAGACGACATCGCACGACCCCAACGACACCGATTGGACCCGTCGGCCGCAAAAGATTTCAAACGACTCTGACCGGCACTAGGTGGACCTTAGACACCCTCTTGCGGAATGTTTTACGCAACGCCCCGCAACAACGAAAAGGAAGGACGAGGGGCCTGCGAGCGCGCCCGCGCGCGCCAGGCAGGACCGAACGGGCCCTCACTAACACTCCCTTGACTCGCTCCCTCCACCAACGTCTGCGGCGACCACAGAGCGGACGCGCGCCCGGGGACGAAACGAGACCGTCTGGCCCCCCCTCTCGGGGGGGCCGGACCCTCCCCTCGCTGACCTCCGCCGGCTTCCGCCAGGCGTCCGCAGGCCTCCGCTGGCAACGGGGTCATTTGCTTGCTTGTTCGGCTTTGTACTTCGGCCGGCGTCTGCGGGCCCTGCGCCGGCCTCCGCCGATGGGGGGGGGGGGATAAGGAGGAGGAGGGGGAGGAGGAGGAAAACCAACGGGGAGGAGGATACAACAGTCCTACGGAGGAGAAAGAAGACGATGATGAAGAATAATGAGAAAACAATAAGGAGAAGCACAATCATGATACTAAGACAAGTCGTATATTAATGATAGTGAAAAGATGGGGAGGAAGAAGACGACGAGGAGGAAGAAGACGACGAAGACAAGAAGGGGCCATCGCAATTACCACAACTTCCAAAAACAGACTTAGCTCATCACCCTGGGGTACGTGTGATCGGGGAATTAGCCTTGCTCTCCCCTTTGGTACCGACCGACCTTCTGCTCGCTGCTGCACAGGCCGGTCAGCAACTCGCAGGGCCCGCCACTCCTGGGTATCATCACCGTATCGCTGAGCCACACGGCACAGCTCGTGCCCTGGTCAGCACTGAAGCCCACGGAGATGCAGAAGACCATGCCCGCCAGCACCCTCTGATCCGACTTCTCGGACAGCACCAGCAAGGGGTCCTTAAACTCCAGCCCCATGGCGAAGCCGACGTTCTTCACGAACCGCTCGACGAGAACGGCGCTCTGCTCCTGGACCCTCGCCCTGGCAGCCGCATAGATGTCCCTGAACACGGCCCCCGGCACCAGGGCGCTGATCCGCCACCGTGCCTTCGGCACGCTGTGGAGTCTTAGAGTGCCTGTTCGCTGCCTGGTGAGGCTTATGGTAGCTTTCCAGGGGCGCTCCCCCCCCTTCGCGAGGGGGGGCCAACAAATCGCGCTTCTCGTCTGGATATCTGGAGCTCTTTGGCGCCCCTGGACGGTTCCAAGACGCCCCCGCGGCCCAATGGCGGCTGCAACGAGTCCCAAAACCTTCTGCGGCTTAACGACACCTCAGAGGCCTCAAGATGCGACCGAGACGCTTCCGAACGGCGCCCACAGAGGCCTCTGGCGAAACCCTGGAAGGCAGATACACATTTAACACCTGGTGCGGCTCGAGACGACGTCTGGAAGGCGGGGCCCATGAAGGCCCCAGGAAGGGCCAAAACATCGCCGCTAAGCTTGACCCATTTCGTGGCTCCACCAAGATAGTGCCCAACGACGGCTCCAGTGGTGGGCAGGGACGATCACGCCATGGAGCGCCAGAGCCTGCGAGCAGCAAGACGCCGCCTCCATTTCGACTCCGAATCAGACAAGATTCGAAACTAGGTTTTGAGGCGGCCATGGGAGGAATCACCATTTCGACTTTGAAACAAATGGTTTTTGGCTTTTGTGTTGGATTAAGTGTTGGGTGGAATCGCAATTTCGACTTCGAACCCGAACATTGCGACTTCGGTCGAAATTGTGTCTTGAGGAGGTCTCAGGCGGAATCGTCGTTTCGACTCGGGCAATACGTTTGGCAAAACTCATAGTTCGGTCGCCCGAAAAGTCGAACACATGTTTTTTCGTGGGACTTTCTCGAAATAACGATTTCGATCTGATGTCGCTGCCACTCGGCCCGAAACTGAAATAGCGATTATGCCCAATACTTCTTCGAAGAAACGTGTTTCGGCCGAAGTCGAAACTCCCTGGTCGGAAATCCAGGCTGCGTGAAAATGCCTGCGCCATACGAGGTGGCGAGACGCACGGGTTTCTTTCGAAATGTCCTCCGTCGCCGAACGGGAAGAGTGAAAACTTGACCGACCTTTGGCAGCGGCGAAGTAGCCCTCACCCTCCCCCCAAGACGGCCCCAGCCCGCCCCAAGATGGCCCCGAGACAGTCCCCAGACCCGCCCAGGCAACCCTCGGCAGCTCCTGGCGCCTCAAAGGGAGGCCCGTGGGGGATGCTCTCGGGGTGGAGGGGAAACCTGTTGCTACGTGTGGTGGCCCCCTGGGGGTGTGCGCCTGGCCTCCCCCCGGGTCCATGCTCGCACCTGTTGGACACGCGGGGCACACCTTCTTGGACCCGCTCCGACTCCGTTGGACACATGCGTCGTGGGGTCCATCGCCCCCCCGCGTCCTTGCACACCCGGCCAGGGACCTTAAACCAAGGGCGCCCAACGTTGCGCTTCGCGCTGCGCGAACAACTTCGCGCTCTCGCGCCGCCCCCCCCCCCCCTCAAGGGAGAAGGGGGAGGACGAGGAGGAGCCGGGGCCGAACCGCGGAGCGCGAATAACCCCGCGCCCTCGAGGGCGCCCTGTTGAGCGGCGACAGGAAAGGGGGGGGGCAGGCTTTCGCTGCCCGTCGCTCGGGCGTCCCTTCCCTGTGTTTTTCGGTTTCGGGCGTGCTTTTCTGTCGCAGGATGATCCAGGATGCTCCTTAATCCTCCCCGCCGAGAAAAAGGGCACGCGTCCGAGCGATGCCGAGTTCATGTTCGGGCCTCGGGCCTACAGGCTTGGAGCTCTCTCGCGTCCTGCTTGGCCTCGGCCGCCCGAGCGGGAGCACGCTGCCTCCGCCGAGCCTCGTCACGAGAGCTGCGCAGGGCCGTCGCTCCCACGGCGCCCCGAGATCTCCAAGGGGCCCTCCGAGAGGGCTCCCAAAGGGCCCTGACTGAGCCCCGAAGAAGCCTCTCAAAGAAACCCCGACACGCAGCGCCGCCATGCAATGTCACGGCCGCGCCACGCCACAACATCGCAGAGCCGCTCTGCAAGCGACCCGAATCTGGTCATGCCGAGGCTGTTCGGAAACATGAGCAGGACCAGCCTGCGTGCATTTGATGCCTCGCTGGCACACTAGCGGGGCTCGCCACAAGCATCTGGATAATCTGCTTTTGCACTTTGTGCGCGAGGGTATACGCCTCCTTTTGTTCGGACGTGGGATCTACAAGCATGGCACGGGGGGAGACAAACGGGAGCACCAGAGCAGAGCAGCACACATCAACAATCTCAGGTCTGGGGGCGACGATCAATCGCAGTTTGCGCCAGAGGCAACAGTCCTCAATCTGAGCTGGCCCAGAGGACCAATACACCACATAATGTAAACAGGAGCTCAACTAGTTTGTCGGGCCACAATGCCATGCCTTCAGCCTCCAATTCCTACCCTTCTGGTGATCAGGATGTTGGAGGGGGGTGCAGCTTTCGTTTTTCGATTGGCGTCGGATTGGATTCGTGATATCTATGTGTGTGTATATATATAGATCCGTCGATCCGGCGTGTGAGCTTCAAAAAGCGCGACGCCGATCCGGCGTGTGAGTTTAAAAGAGCGTGAGCTTGAGCTTCGCTTGAGCTCCGCTCTGCTGGGGGGGGGGGGTGTCAGCGCTTTCGGCTCCCCCGCCTCCGCTCTGCAGGGAGGGGGCAGCGCTTTCGCCCCCCCCGCCTCCGCTGTGCAAGGGGGGGGAGGTCAGCGCTTTCACCCCCGCCTCCGCAATGCAGGGGGGGCTGTCAGCGCTTTCGCCCTCCGCTCCGCTCTGCTAGGGTCTGCAGGGAGAGGGGGGTGTCAGCGCCTTCGCCCTCCCGCCATCGCTCTGCAGGTGGGGGGGTGACAGCGCTTTCGCCCGCCCCTCCGCTGTGCAAGGGGCAGGGGTGCCAGCGCTTTCGCCCCTCCCTTCCGCTCTGCTAGGGGGAGGGAAGGGGGGGTCCTCCTCTCCGCTCTGCCATGGGAGGGGTCAGCGCTTTCGCCCCCGCCTCCGCTCTGCAGGGGAGGGGGGGGGGCAGCGCTTTCGCCCCCCCCTCCGCTCTGCAGGGGGGGGGATCAGTGCTTTCGCCCCCGCCCCCGCTTCTGCCCGCTTCCGCGCTCGCGCCCCCACGCCCCCGCACCCTCGCCCTCGCTCTCGCCCCGGCCCTTGCCCGCGCCCGCGCCCACGCCGTCGCCTCCGCCTCCGCCCTCGCCCCTGGCTGCCACCGCCATCTCGCCCCAACTGCGTCGTCGTCGTCGTCGTCGTCGTCGTCGTCGTCGTCGTCGTCGTCCATGTACACCGGCATCCGGAGCGCCCCAGATCGGCGGCACTGGCAGGAGGCCGCTACAATATCGATCTCCCTGTCTATCGGTCCCACTGTATGCCTATCGACCTCACTACCAACGTGCCTATCGATATACGCTTCTGACATTTTGGCTACTACCTATAACGATGCCACTATATGCCTTGCGGTTTGACTATCCGTCGGCTTCACTCTCTATCCATAAAACGCACCATCAATGTAGCTGTATGTGTGCACTGTGCATGTGTATCTATATTTATATATCACATGGATCTCACTATGCATCGATCTAACACTATCATAATTCTATTACTATCAGCAGGAACCCATCGATCTCGCACGTGGCATTCACCGCCAACCACGGGACCGTCACAATCACCGTCGGGACAACCGCAGGACAATCACGAAACAACCATAGGAACATCGCAGGACAACAACGGGAGAGCCACAAGACAATAAAGAGACAACTACGGGACAACGTCAGGACAACCACAGGACAACACAGAACAACCACAGAAGGATCACGGGACAACCCAACGACAATCGCGGGACAACCCGCGACTCACCGCCCGCTGACGGGGAACAGCATATGATTGCATCCTTCCCTGTAAGGCCGTTACTACCTTTGCGCAGCCCGCCTCGCCCGCACGCCCGTCATGCTCGTCCCGAACCGAAGCCGAAACCGAGTTTCCGGTTGGGGACTCCGTTGCACTTTGATCCCGCTCCCCAGACTCCGAACTACACTGCGTTTCTACCCAGACAGGACGTGGTGATCGAATGGAGATTCCCCTCGAGTCAGTGCTCGAATGGCCCCTTGCGTAATCCGCCCAAATCTCCTGCGACCTGATTTTTGTGCAACGTGCCCCCCCTCCCCTTCCCCCCGGCACCGCGGCTTGTTCTCTGAAGTCTCCAGGGGCCGAAAGCAGCCCCCGGGATAAGAAAGCACATGTGCGGAGGAGAAGGAGGAGGAGGGGGGGGAGGAGGAGGAGGAGGAGGAGGAGGAGGAGGAGGAGGAGGAGGAAGGAGGAGAGGAGGAGGAGGAGGAGGAGGAGGAGGAGGAGGGAGGAGGAGGAGAGGAGGAGGAGGAGGACGGGGAGGAGGAGGAGGAGGAGGAGGAGGAGGGGTGCTTGCTCGCGCACCCCACGGTCTGGGCCGCGAGTGGCCCCGGCGCTCCCGCCGGCAGCTCCCCCCGGCATGGTCCTCGAGATGCACGCCGAGTACTCGGCGTACTTCATGCCTGCAGGGCGCGGGGCGCTCGGGGCGACCCACGGTGCCCCGCGTGCGCGGGGGCCCCTCGCTCCCGTGTGGTGCGCGCCCTCTCGAGAGATTGGCCCCCCCCCCCCCCCCCCTCCCGTGGGGAGCTCTCCTTCGCACGTGGAGCCCCAGAGCATGCCAAAGGCCCGCAGTCTCCGCTGCCTTGTCTCAACCTCTCGGAGACCCACCACCTCCTCCTCCTCCTCCCACCATCCCTCGCTCCTTTCCTCCTCGCTCCTTCTCCTTCCTCCCTCGCTCCTTTCCTCCTCGCTCCTTCTCCTTCTCCTCCTCCTCCTCCTCTTGTCCCCCTCTCCTCCGCCTCCTCCTCCTCCTCCTCCTCCTCCTCCTCCTCCTCCTCCTCCTCCTCCTCCCCCCTCCCTCCCTCCCTCTTCATTCCTTCCTCCTAACTCGGTCAATCGGTGCAATCATTCACATGCGGGCCGTTCTGCGAAGACCAGAAGCCCGTTTCCCTCTGGCCTAACCGAGGCAAACTGTACGTCGCCCTCCTTCCCCATCGCTGAAAGGCCGCGGGAGCCGAGCAGCGCATCTGGCCGAGTAAATTCTGATTCACGCCCAAACGCGGCATCACATAGGCAATCCTGATGGCGCGATGGTGTTTGGATGTAGCTTCAGACTAATATGATGCTCGATGCTCAACTCAATTTCGCACCTGTCTGGGCGAATGCGTTCGGCAACGTCGAACCGGCGGCGCTCCTACGGGCGTTGCGAAGTTTTCCAGCCCGGCAAAGTGCTCGACAGGTGGGCGCGATCTACATCGACGTAGGGCAGACGTCGGCCGTGCAGGAGCAGTGGCAAACATGTTAAGGCTGTCGGTGTTCGACTTTCTTGTGCCCTGAGCTGATGGGTGTGCCAACGACAGACGCTACACGTACGACAGGGCAGGGTGGACTGAACGTCAAAGTTCTTTCCTACACCATGATCGTGACGGAAGACAGGGGCTGGGCTTCCGAGTGCATGCAGCCATCGCAATCATCAGGGCCAACTTCGGGCCGAACCGCAAAAGTCGCATCAGCTGTGCAGCCTGCACAACAAGCTTGAAGGCAGCGGAACCGTCGACCTTCGTCTCAAGCCCGAAGTTGCTTCCAAAATGTTTGGGTATCTCGCCGTCACGCAAGCCACATTACCAATGGTCTTGTTTTCAGACAAGCGAGACAGAGCAGGCTGAGCAGTGCCATGTAACGTCAAGTAGCCCCGGTCGGGCAGAGTGCACGGATGGGCGACGACCTCCCCGTGCGCGGTACTGCTCCCAAATCGTTGAATGTGGAGCTTCGCAGTCCAGCATTGCTTCATTCACTCGTCTCGCCATCGCTCGGACGTCCATTCCTCGTGTATTTTTCGATTTCGTGCTCGTTTTTTTCGCCAAATGATCAAGGATGGTCCTCGATGGCCGTCACCGAGGAAAACATGCACACGTCCGAGCGATGCCAAGTCGACTGATCCTGCCCAGCCTGAGCTTGAGACGCTGACACACACACACACACATAGAAGTACGCCTTTGAGAGCTTTCTGCGTCCGTGTGCTCGTTCCAGTGCATCGATGCTGTGCTGTCTCAGCAGACCGTTGCAGACATTGCTCGCTGGCTGGCGAACCCGAGCTAAGACCACCAGCCGTGCTTAGCCGTACCCTGCTTGTTTACGCGCCTTGGCACTCGATGTTCTTATGATCCCGAGCTGGAGCCCAGAACACCTCTCTCCTCCCTCCTTCCTGCTCCGTCTGCCATCTTTCCCCCTTCCCCCTTCGCTTCTCCTTCCCCTTCTCTTCCTTCTGGCCATGGGACTCTTTGGAACGCTCAGGGTGCTTCAAACCACATTCACCTCCCTAGAGGTCCCTTCTCCCCCGCCCTCCTCCTCCTCCTCCGACCTGCTTTCTCCTTCTTCTTGTCCTCGTCGTCGCTGCGTTCATCTGTTCGCCGTCCTCCTCTCCTCTTCTTGTGCTGACGACCTCAGCCCCGATGGGCAACACAAGGCAACATGATATCCACAGAGAGCAGGACCGAGCCTTAAAACGCCTTCCGAATTTCGCAGAGGCTCCCTCCTCCTCCTCCTTCTTCTCCTTCTCCTCCTCCTCCTCCTCCTTACCCTTACCCTTATCCTCCTCCTCCTCCTCCTCCTCCTCCTCCTCCTCCTCCCCCCCACGTCCCCTCTTCCTCCCTCCACAATTACTCAATATGAATACTACTCTCCTCCTTCCCCTGATGACGGGTTGGGAGTGTTCGCCCCCCCCGCCCCCCCCCGCGTACTGTTTTTTACACACAGGATTCCCCAGAGTTGGGTTTTCGCCTGCATTTTTTTCAAAATGCTGCTCTCGCTGAGGCGCCGTTTCGGGCCCCGCTCGCTCCGAATCGTGCTCCCGCTGCAGCGCTGGCCTCATTTCAGTGCTTCCGCTCGTTCCGAATCGTGCTCCCGCTGCAGCGCTGTCCTTATTTCCGCGCTTCCGCTCGTTCCGAATCGTGCTCCCGCTGCAGCGCTGGCGTCATTTCCCGTGCCATGCCACGGCATGCAATGCAATGCTAAGTTGCGTTCCGCTGCGCGATGCCATGCCTTCAGCTGAAGCTGTGATATGCAGTGCTTAAGTGCCACGTCGTGCTATGCCATGCTACGCTTTGATCTTCAACGCCATGCTATGCAATGTTATCTTCGGGGCCGCTGTGCGATGCCATGCTTTGCGTTGCAAAGTTTTGTGATGCAATTCTTCACTACGCCACGCCACGCCATGCTGTGACATACCACGCTTTGCGGTGCTCTTCTACGCCATGCCATGCCGTGCTCTACAATGCATCGCGTACCCTTTCGGGATCATTGCCCTGCTCGACATCCGACTGTGCGAGTAGAGAGGGGATCTGCGCCATGGTAAGGGATGGGAGGGAGGGGTAGGATGTCAGGTATGACGCGAGCGCACCTAGCTTGCCCTCCTCCCCCTCCCCCTCCTCCCCCTCCTCCTCTTTCCGTGGCCATTTCTGCGCAAGAGCCAACCACGCGCGCGCGCTGGGCTGGCCTGGCGCCGGCGGCATGGCGGCGGTGCAGCCCCTTCCGGGGGATGCGATGCTGGTGTACGCTGCGATCTTGGCGGAGGCCCCTGGCGGGGCCCCTCCGCGCCCCTGCAGACCAGAAGGTGGGCGTGCTGGAGCTGCTCGCGGAACAGCGCTTGCCGCGCTCCGCAAGGTCCAGTGTGAGGCAACAAGCGGGGCGTGCGCAGCGACCAGGAGCGTCTCGGCGCACCACGGGTTCGGCGCGGGGCGGCGCCCTGGTGGAGGCCCTGGGCAGCGCCAAGGGGACTCAGCGCGGCCCGTCGGCTTCGGCGCCCCATCTCGCCGTCGAGTGCGGGCAGCGGTGGCGCCACTGGCACGGCGCACAAGTTCAAAGGCGACATCGGCATGCAGAGCAGCATGGAGGCGAAGATCGACAAGTCCGAGGGCCACGTGCAGGAGTCGCACCTCCAGAAGAAGGTCGTGGGTCTCGCCGAGGTCCGCGTGCAAGCGGTGCGACTGGAGGAGAAGGCCGTGAAGTTTGCCGACGCCCGCGCGCAGAAGTCTGTGGCCCAGGGGACCAACAAGCTGGCTGAGCAGGTCGTGGAGGGTGCCGCCGTCCACGTGCAGCCGACCTGCATAAGGAGCAAGGCTCAGAGGACGAGCTCTTGTCGCAGCAGGAGGCCACCGGGATGATCGAGGAGTCTCTCGCCCCAAATCGGGCCGCGCAGGTCACGGAGCTCCACGTCCAGAAGGAGCCTTCCGAGGCGGAGGTGGTGAAGCAGAAGCATGCCGATGCCGTCCTGCAGGCGGAGCGCTCCGTGGCAGAGCACGCCCAACACGTCGTCCGCGCGCCGCCGTCCGAGTGCGGCCGCGACGACGCGCCCGCGGCGCAGCGCGAGGCCGCCGAGGTGATCGAGGACACGCTGGCCCCACCTCGGTGCCGCAGTGCGTTCCTTCACCCGTGGGGCGGTGCCGCCACGGCGCGCCCCGCCCCGTGCTGAGGGGCAGGGGCCGCACGGGCGGCACGGGGGGGCGGCGGCGGACGGAGGCTCACGGCGCGGCCGAGGGTGCCGCGCCGTCGTGCGCAGCGTGCGAGGCCCTGCGGTGCTCAGCGGCCCATCCCCCCCCCCCCCCAGGTCTCCAGCCACGGGTTGGTACAGTCGGGGCGTTGACCTGAGGAGCCCTAAATAAGGAACGAGGCCCCTTTTTGTCCATATGTTAAACTTGATTTCCGATCGAAAACATAAGGGCAACCTGAGGCAAGCTGTGAAACACTCAAGGAACGCGGAGCCCCTCCCCAACGAAAAGGGTTCCTTCTTCAGGGCCCCGACTGTAGTGAGGCGAGGGATGGGCTGCGCCTGGTCGGGGTTCCCTCGGCGCTTCCCCGAGGGAGCCTCCCGGCCAGGCTGGTGCAGGTGGCGCATCCCGGGCGCGGGCTGGTGCGGGCGGCGCAGCTGGAGGACGGCTGCGGGACCTCGCTTCCTCCTCTCTGCAGCGTGCGATCCTCCTCCTCTTCACCCCAGCACGCCGCAGAACCTCCTACGACCCGACCGAACCTCACGACACCCGTGAGAGCTCCAAATGCTCCTTGCACTCCTCGTCCTTCAGAGGTGTACCCACGGGGGCAGGGGGGCGCGCGTGTGTCGACCTCTGCAGGCTCCCCCGCCACACTTCGAGCCGGCACGCGCCTATGCTCATCAAGTAGGACCCCTGCATGGGCACCGCTGCGTCGTTGGGCTCCACCTGCGGTGCAGCCGGACAGCCTCCTCACCCCAGGAGCAGGATGGGGGACAGGAACCCCAACACCAGCCACTCATGCTGCAACATGCCTCCGATCCTGAGCTCACCTCCTCATGAGCCAGTCAATGCAATCATATCCCCTTTCACGACTGCAATCACAAAGGTAACACGTGTTTTCTGGCAGTGCGCATCACCGATCAGAGTTCGAGTCGACCGCATGACAGTTCAGCCACGAAGAGCTCGGGAGAGTGAACTGTCTTCCGATTCATTCAGCTGGTGGGAGCTTAAAGAATCTTTGTGCCTTTCAGCATCTGCCAGCTGCTGGGAATATCAAGAGTTTCGGTAATGAGACCAGACGACACCTCAGGCGAGAGCTCCATGCTTGAAAAGCAATGCTCTGCATCCATAGAGATGCAAGAACAGTCAGGCTTGTCATGCTAGCGAGCATGTCAGGCAGGTCCGTGCGAGGACAAGATTTTGAGGACGGATCGCCCTCCATCTACATGGCTCTTGAATCTCACGCCTGGGACGTAACTCATCCTCAACAATATATCGGTGTCGAAAGTGAACCAACCTCCCACACATGCACCCTCTCGAGATCTCAAACTCTGGAATTCTAAAGCCTGGGAAAATATTGAGCGAGAGCCGCATGTTGAAGAACTGGACTCCATCCGTGTCGCTGTTGGGAATATTTGCGATGAATGTGCGCGGCGCGAAGGCCAGAACCGTATCTTCAAGAAGAGCCGCTCTTTACTCGATCTGTGCCTGTCGGATTCGTCTGCAACGAATGTGCAGCGCTGCGGCGGGAATCAAATTTTTAAGGCGATTCAGATCCGCTGGTGTAACTGTTCTAAGCGGTTGAGACGACTATGCAACTGGGGGAGCCGTGGTCCTAACCCCCCTGGGGGAACCCATCGCATCGACGATCTCTCGAGAGGGGCGTCGAGATCGAGGGGTCCCCCTGGGGGGTAAGGACCACAGCTCCCCCAGTCGTGGCTGACCAGGAGCGGTTGTAACTGTTCTAAGCTGTTTAAGGCGAGAGCAACTCGTGCAGCCGGTCCGCCCTCCGTCCGTGTCGCTGGCGCTGGTGGAGGCTAACAAGACGAGCGTGCGCAGCGCTGCAGCGGGAACACCATTCTGCAGACGAGCTCGGCTCCACCGGTGTAGATGCTGACCCTCACCATCCTCGAGTTCGTACGCCGTGAGGAAATATCAAGCGAACCGTCCGAACCGCCCTACCGATACGTCTGGTGGTGCAGCGAGGAGCTGTGCACAAGAGTGAATGGTGGAGGAGAGATAAACGGAGGTCTTGGGAGGTTCCTGGAAGTATCCAGGACTCCATGGAGGACAGGAGGAACCGCAACACGCATCTCCCAAATCCCCACTCAGGTAACTACATCGGAGCAGCTGTGCTTAATAGTCTAACCATACCCACGCCTGTGCCTCTGTTCAGTCTGCCACTTCCGAAGCTCAGAAGTGGGATGATCTGCTAACTACTGGCCGACAAGAAGCATGCATCCACCCCCGCCCCATAACCGTGAACTATTGCTGGAATGTCCACTCCGCGTGTCTCGAATTCGTGCCCCTGACTTTCCCAGGAACGCACTTTTGAGGGGGAACTGGGACACACAAATAAATAGACACAAATAACCAGATTCCCCATATTTTTCCATATTTTCTGAGTTTTTGTCTTCCTTCCAACTTCCCATATTTTCCCATATTGTCTGGGGAATCGACGATTCATTGTGTCTGTGTTTTTTTTCCCTCCTGAACTTTGACCGTCAATTTGACCAAGAATTCGAAGCCGATCCAGCCGTGGCGGCGAGGTGCTCCCCTGGCGGTCGAGGAAAGCACTGCCATCGCAGATCCTCTTCCAACTCCTTCTCGTCCTACAACTCCTTGTGCTCCTCCCTCTCCTCCTCGTCCCTCCCTTCTCCATCCCTTCTCTCCATCCTTTTCCCCCCACCCCTTCTCTTTCTTCTCTTCCTTTCCCTCCTCCTATTCGTCCTCCTTCAATTGATTCCTCTCTCATTTTTCCTGTTTCCTCCCCCTCCCTCTCCCCCTCCCTCCCATGGCGACCGTGTGCTTGAGGTCGAATGGCGCGCCGCTCTGCAGGGATACGCAGAAGAGGTCCATCTCCGCAGGGTCCAGGCCGTGCTTTCGCCCCCACTGCGCCATGAGGGCCTCTGCCGGGGCGTGCCCCGTCCTCCAAGCGCATCCCCCCGCGAGGAGGAGGAGGAGGAGGAGGAGGAGGAGGAGGAGGAGGAGGAGGAGGAGTAGAAGGAGGAGAAGGACGATCCCTGAGATGATGAAGATGAAGATGAAGATGAAGATTAAGATTAAGATTAAGATTAAGATTAAGATGAAGATGAAGATGAAGATGAAGATGAAGATGAAGATGAAGATGAAGATGAAGATGATGATGATGATGCTGATGATGCTGATGATGATGATGGTGATGATGGTGATGCTGCTGTCGTCGTTGATGATGACTGACTATGATGATTAATGATGATGAGGAGGATCGCGGAGACCGCTCAAGGCCGCCTCCGCTGCTGGTTGCGGCCAGAGTGATCGCCCATGCGCCGCGAGCGCGAGCCCTCTCAGCGCGCGCCCGCCGATGGCCATCAAACCAAACTCGCGGCCCATCTCGTCGGCCCACATGTCGGGCAGGCGGGCTTCCCAGCCCAGCCGTGCGCGCACTGGCGCCAGCGGGGCCCGCGTCCGCCAACGCGGCGGTTCCCCCTTCCTGACGCATCCTCCCGGCTGGCCAGAATGCCGACCCGACGCCCGTCGATCGTCGGGGTCGTGCCGTGGGCGAATGATCTTGACCCCAATGAGGATCGGGATGCTGATGTGGTCTAAGATCGGGTCCTAGAAGATCTTCGTGCACATCGAGAAACCCAGGGAGAGTGACCGGCCCACCTCACCGCCGGAGTGCAGCGCGTCAGCCCTCCGACGCCACTCGGCAAGCTTCGTGGCCAGCATCGGTCGGGCCGCGGCGGCGTGGCTGGGCGCAGTCCCGTGCTGTGCAGGCGGCTGCCGGCCGTGGTGTTCTGCTGCTTGGTTCTGGCGGCGCGTGCCAGCTAGACCTTTTCGGCTCTGCCTACGGCGATGTCGGAGGTGCCTCAACCCAAGCCGAAGTTCACCCCGAGGCTCCTGCCCGAGTCGGCCTGCGGGAGGGCCCGCGCGCCCATGGCCTTGGCGACCGCATCCGCCGTGACCTGGTCCGAGGCGAACAACATATTGCCCTGAATGTAGTTGATACAGCAGCCCATGGCTCCAGCGCCGTCATACTGCTGTTGGCCGTCGCGCCGAAGCATGCTCCGACCGCTCCGCGGTTGCCCTTGCAAGCCCGCGTGCAACCGTCGAGCGTGATATTGAGCCCGACGTTGGGCTGCAAGCGCTGTCGCATCCTGTAGCGCTCGGCTGCCGTCCGCTTGGCAGCCTTCAGGACTCGCCCCATCCCTCGGGGCACCATCTTTGAACCGCCGACAAGTCGTCATCGACGACGGGGGGCTCCCCCTCCGGGAGCCGCCGCCCCCCGTCGGCTGCTTCGGCCACGGGGCGCGTGGCCCCCGCGGGCAGTGGCCCGTGGAGGCTTCTGGCGGTGCGGGGCCGCGGACGCGCCCGTCCCCGCGGTCGACATGCGCACCCTGCCAGGAGACCCGGGTCCACCTCCGAGAGGGCGGGTGCCGACCCGAACGCGGCGCGGCCCCGAACGGGCGGACGTGTGGCGCGTGACCTGGGGCTCGCGCGCATCGCCGCCCTGCTGTCTGTTCGCTGTAGCCGACGTCGGCTCCTCCTGACCCTGGCTCCCTCTCGCTCGCTTTACGACGTTTGGCGCATGCGGCGCAACCCACGGAGTCAAAAGAGGAGGAGGAGGAGGAGGAGGAGGAGGAGGAGGAGGAGAAGGAGGAGGAGGAGGAGGAGGAGGAGGAGGTGGACGAGGAGGAGGAGGAGGAGGAGAAGGAGGAGGATGGATGGCACATCATCAGAAGAAGCCCTGGGCGCCGTCCGCAAGCAGACGACGCCCAGGGCCCCAGATGTCTCTCTCGGGCCCCGCGCCGCCACGAGCACGCCACGCGGACGCCGTGGCGACGAGGGGAGGACCCCGAAGAAACCCAGACAGGCATCCGTCGCGACCTTGGCCTGCCCCGAGGGGCAGGCCAAAGGGAAGGGAAGCCACCCCCGCGGAGACAAACGTGGGCACCCCCAACAGCCGCCAGCGGCCGCCCCCACCCCACGGGGATGCGGGTTCGCACACCGCGTGCGAGCCCGATGCCAGACGGCGGCCCCCCGAAGACCCACGCCATGCGGGCACCGCAGGCCGAAATTTCGAGGCGGACCCCGCAAGAGCGGCGCCGGCGAGCCGCCACCTCACGAGAAGACTAGCGCCGCGCCGCGGCCGCGAGGCACGGAGGAGGAGGAGGAGGAGGAAGGAGGAGGAGGAGGAGGAGGGAGAAGGATGAAGCTTGATGTATGTGTGTGTGTGTGTGTGTAAGCCCAGGCGTTCGCCGCACGCCCTCAGACGGTGGAGGCGGACGGGGCAGCAGGTCCCTGGCCCGCGCGCCTCGTCGTCCACGTACTGCTCCACCTCCGCGCAGAGCTCCTCCCCGGGGAGGAGCAGCCACGGGCGCCGAGGGCAGAAGGCGTCGGAACGAGCAGGCACCCGCGGGCAGGGAGCACAAGCAGAGCCGACCATCCTCGGAAGGAGCAGGCGCGAGCCACCACGGTCGCCGCGTTAAGGAGACGCGCGCGGAAACGACGCAACAGCAACAACAATTCCATAACTAGCCCCCCCCCCCGCAGACGCGCATGGGAACGAGGGGTGCGCTCTAGATGTGGCAACTTCATGCGGCGGTAGGTTCACGCGGCGATGGCGCGCCGGTGACACGAGCGAAGGTGTTCAAGGGTGAATTCTGCGACGCGGAAGCACTGAGGGACACGGTGACGCCAGTGGACCCGACGTAATTCAACCTCATCGGGGCCGCGATCGATTCAAGGTGGAACGATCGACGCGGTGTCACAAACCTTTGCGCGCGCCGCACGAACCTACCGTACGCGACGGAAGCCTACCGCATGCGCAGACAGACCTGACAATGACTTCTCTCCGCAACCCAAGCCTGGTGTGACTGTCAGGCCCCTGCTCGAATCCCTGGTCCCTGCCGCCCCCCCACCCCTCCTGGCCCCCCCAGGGCCACCCCAGGAGCACGCCCCCGCGGGCAAGCCCCCCCCCCAGATTCCCCCCCCCCCCCAGGCCTCCTCGCTGGAAGAAGGGAGAAGGCGAAGAAGGTGGTGGACGTTCGCCGCGAACCAGCCCACGCGTGTGCGACTTGAAATGGGTTCGCGGGTGAACGGACCCCCTCCCCTTCCCTCCGAAAGCACGCATGATAAGACGACGGGCGATACCACTGCCCCATCCTACCTTCCTCACAGCCGCGCCCCCTACGTCACTCGCCCTCCTTCGTTTCCCATCATTGTGCCAGGGTGGGAACCCTCTGAGCCACTCGGCGATTATGATCAGCAAGCAGGCAATTCTACAAACAGGACCACAAAGAGCCTCAACAAAAACAGCAGCGCATCTCATTGTCTATCACTGCCCAGATGGATGAATTGCATCCTGACAAGGCCAGCTGATGTGGCGTATGCCGCCTCGTCCCTAGATCTTGGGGCCAAACCTGACCTTGCTGGGGCCCAGGCTCCGTAAACTTGCTACTGCTACTCGAGCTGAAATTAAGTTTGCGCTTGAGAGTTAGTGTTCGCTCTGGCACCAGCTGTAATTCGATGCTTAGCTGTAGCTCTAGCTGGAGGGTTGGCTCCGACAGTGAGGCGTACTGTTGGCTGTAGGTTAGGCTTGGCTTTTAGGTGAAGCTTGGGCATTAGCTTTCGCTGTGATCTAGGGTTTCGGCAGAGGCTTCGACTTAAGCTCGAACATCGCTTGGCGCGATTGCTCCCACCTGCGTTTTCCTGAAACTCTTATCACACCACCGTTTTGATAACCATGGCATGGTTCAAAAAAATGGCACTTGAAGATCCAGGGATCGGATGATTGATAAATCGGATGCTGGAAGGATCGGGCGAGCAAAGGATCTGGTGGCTGATTGGCCGGATAACCCGGATATAGGATAATGCAAGGTGCTTGTGCGAGTTGGTTGATGCAAGTCGGGGATTCCTGAGCTCCAGAGATATTAGTTTAGTCTTCGGCGTATTGGCGCCTTCCTGGGACTGCTTGTGGGCGCTTTCTGGTCTCGAAGGAGACCTCGAATCCTCGATCCTTCATTCTCGGGCCTCGATTCTCGAGCCTCAATCCTCAGTCCTTCACTCTCGACTCCTCGACCCTCGATCCTCGATCCTCGATCCCTTATTCTCGACTCCTCGATCCTCGATCCCCGATCCTTCCTTCTCGACTCCTCGACCCTCGATCCTCGATCCTTCCTTCTCGATTCCTCGACTCCTCGATCCTAGTCCTGTTCGGCTACGCGCAAGAGTGACCCTAGGCACGGGTGGCCTTTAGTGGGCGGCCAAGGGGGGGCCCTTCGGGAGCACCATCAGGCGCGCAAGCCGCTGCTACAGTCGACCCGTATGATACGGATGCGCGGTAAGGATGCTGCAAGGGCCTTGGAGGGCCACGTCGGCACTTTGCGGGCGAGGCGCGGCCAGCAAAAGCGGCCAAGGATGTGCCCAAGGGGAAGGATGCAAGGGGTATTCTTGGACACATTGTTTTCCTTACTGTGCAGGTTGACTGTATCGCACCGCGTTCAGCGATCGGGGGGCCCTATTGGGCCCGCACTGGGGGTCACTCCAGCGAAGGGTCACTCTTACGTGTCCTCCGGCGGGTGGACTTAAGGTGTCCACACGTGTCTCGCCAAGACCTCGAGTTATCAAAGCACGTCGGACCAAGATGTATACCCCCCTTCTCCCCGATTCAAAGATGACGGGTGTGCGCTGGGCCAAAGGCCAGGGACAACATGTGGACACTTCAACTTGGCGCTCGGGAGGGAGGGCTGCGAAGCAACGGCGCTTCGCAGTTGTGGTTGCTACGGTAGAAGGAAACAATTAGTGAACACCCCCCCTGCCCCCCAAACTCAAAGTTGGCACGCGGGGGGGAGACTGCGGTCGAGGTGCAACTCGTCAGACCCACCGCCAACTCTGAACACTGGGGGGAGGGGGAGGCGCTCACAGATGAATGCGGCATGAGTGTTCGCTAATTTTTTCCGAGGCCTGTATCGGTACCGTTTTGTCCCCCAGCGGTGGGTTGCCGTCCCCGTCTGGCGAGGCGGAGCGCGGCCGGGGGCTCTGCCGAGATGGCGTCCACGGGCTGCCCTGTCGGCCCGGCCAGGGTCTGCCTCGGCCGTTCCTCCAGGCCCCCCGCCCCCGACCACAACGCCCGCACCGTATCATGCTGCGTCGCCTTACCGCCGCGGGCGTGGACGCTTGCTGTACGGGCGCCGTCGCCCCGTGTGCGGCGGGCCCCGCCGCAGCCCGGCGTTGCCCCGGCCGCGGCGGGCCGTGCCCGCCGCCGCTGGGCGCCGAGCCTCGCGCTCGCGGCGCCCCGGGGCCGAAGCAGGAGCACGGAGGAGGAGGAGGAGGAGGAGGAGGAGGAGGAGGAGGAGGAGGAGGCGGAGGAGGAGGAGGAGGAGGAGGCGAAAATGGCGGAGGTGGAGGAGGAGGCGGAGGAGGGAGAGGAGGAGAAAGACGAGGAGAAGGAGGAGGAGGCGGAGGAGGAGGAGGAGGAGGATGAGAAGGAGGACGGGGCCTCAAGGAAAGCGGAGGTCTCCCTATTGGGGTCCGAGTGCGGTAGGTTCGTGCGGCGTCCGCGCGCGCAAAACTTTGTGACGCCGCGTCGATCGTTCCGCTTTGAATCGATCGCGGCCCCGCTCGTTCAAGGTTGAATTCCGTCGGCCCAATGGCGCTACCGTGTCCCTCGGTCCTTCCGCGTCGCAGAATTCAACCTTGAACGCCTTCGCCGGCGTCGCTGGCACGCTGACGCCGCATGAACCTACCGTTGATGGTGTCGGGGGGTCGTGCCGCATCGCCGATACATCGCCGATGCATCGGCGACGTCGGCGTGGAGAAAATCTGGCCCTAAATCAGGCCGCATCGCCGATGCATCGGCAATGCGGCGCAACCCTCAGACCCCATCTACTCAGACCCCATTTCGGAGGCCTGGAGAAAAGCGACACCACCACCACCACCAGGGACTACCAGCAGGAGGAGCCAGGGAGGGGGACCCCTGGTGGTGTGTTCCCCCCCTCTGGCTCTAGACATCCCCTGTACCCAGTGCGGGGAAGCATCGTGGAACTCCTGGCTCGAGGTGGTCGGCCCCCCTGGTAGTGGTGGTGGTGTTGCTTCTTCTTCCTCTGACGACGGGCTCACGCAGAAGGAGGAAGAACGGCACAAATAAACCTTGACTTTCGCAAGCCCGCGCGGACTTCCTCTTGGATCGGCGCCGGGCCCCCCGCCCTGGCGTGCGGAGAGCGCTGGAGGCGGCGCCGGAAACGGCGCCAGGGGCGTCCAGCGCAGATTCAAGAACTCTGTGCGGACCTTCGAACACTTCTTTACAATCGGGAACACCTGCTTAACGTGCCTCGGCGCAGCCCCTGCGGCATGCCATGCCCTGCGAGCCGACAGCGTGTCGCTCCGCTTCGCAGGACGGGAGGCGGAACAGCTCTGGACGTCGACGCTTGGGGACTGGGCCTTGGCTTGCGTGCCGCGCCGCCGTGGGCCAGGACCGGCAGCGCGACATGCAGGCTGAGCATTCTCCGACCGTGCAGTCGGACTTCATTGGACAGGACATGCGAGAGGACAGAAGACCCTTCCGAGGGCCACATTGCCATAGGAATGCAGGAGGCACGGGTCGCGAGATGTCGCGAGACGCAGGACACAAGGGTACCCTTGATTTGGCAGGGTCGACCCACTAATCCGGGCCGACTGTACGTGCATGCTTTTCTTCACGCACGCGGCGGCCTTCACGGTCTGCGTGTGCCTCCCTCCCGCGCCCCACGGCCTCCGGCCCCCCCTCCCCGCTCTCCCGTAGTGCCTCGCCGTGCTCCGGCGCGTCCCGCCGCCGCTTTACCGCCGTTTGGATCTCTCACGGCCGCCGACCAGACAATAACTGCTTTTCTCCTTCGATCCCAAGGTCCTTGTTTGTCTTCTTGCGCTCCTCGTCCAGGACGTCCATCAGCTTCTGCATCAGGGTGTCCCTCATCAGCAGCTGGGCGGCATGGGCTGCACTCCTGCTGAGGCCCAGCTCCTCCTCGTCCTCGGGGGTGAGCGGGCGCCGGGTATCGCATCCATACGCTCCTCCTCCCGCCCCAAGTCCTGTAATCTTATATTCCCTCCTCCTCCTCCTCCTCCCTTGTTCCGCCGCCTCACTCCTTCTTTGGTCGCGAGCATGCTGGATATCGCCTCCCTGCGCTCATCCTCATTTTCCTTCCTCCACTGTTCCTCCTCCTCCTCCTCCTATTCCTCTCTCCTCCTCCCTCCTCATCCCTTCCCCCTCTTAATCTTTCTTCTCTTCCTCCCCCTCCTCCGCCTCTACCTCCCTCCCTGCCTCCCTCCATCCCTGCCTCGCTCCCTCCCTCCCTCCTCGTGATTCCTGCCTCCCTACCTCTCTACCTCCCTCCTCCCCATCCCGCCCTCTTCCCTCGTCCTTGGGAGCGAGCAAGCTAGAGATCGCCTCTCTGCACTCGTGCACCTGGGGTCACGGTCGAGTGGCCACTCGAATGGCCAGGGGGCCCAGGAACCAGCCAAACAGACGACCCTCGAGGAGGAAGGGCAGTCAAAGAGAAATACGAGGAGGAGGAGGAGGAGGAGGATGAGGACCAGTGTAAACCCAACACCCATCAACGATGCTGCAAGAAACCTTCCCTCCAAGCTCCCTCTTCATAGGCCCCTGCAAGGGTTCATTACATCCTGAAGCATGCCAAAACTCCATTCTCGGGGCTCCAACGCCACGGGTCAACCTGACTGTTGCGTCTTGACGATCCCGAACCGTGCCAGAACACCGTTCCAGGGACTTCACAACACCGCGAATCAACGTAACTGTTGCGCCCTCACAATCCTGAATCCTTCCCAAACAATATTCTCGTACTGTGACCATGGGAATCCGCGAAACTCTTGCGACTTTTAAAAACGCGTGTGCGCGACGTGAAAGCGAGAACCACATTTTGAAAACGAGCCGCCCTCAACCCGTGAA
>CAUYUJ010001916.1:40000-65000 GCA_963575745.1 Prorocentrum cordatum | reverse complement strand
ACCGCGACGACGGACGACGGACGACGACGGACGACGACGACGGACGACGACGACGACGACGGCGACGCGGACGACGACGACAACAACGACGACGAAGACGACGACGACGACGACGGACGACGACGACGGCGACGCAGACGACAATGACGACGATATAAATGACGACGACGACAACGACCACCGCGACGACGACGACGGACGACGACGACGACAGACGACGACGACGGCGACGACAATGACGACGGCAACAAAAACGACGACGACGACGACCACCGCGACGACGACGAACGACGACGGACGACGACGACGGCGACGCGGACGACGACGACAATGACGACGACAACGACGACGGACGACGACAAACGACGACGACGGATGACGACGACGGCAACGCGGACGACGACGACAACAACGACGAAGACGACGACGACGACGACCACCGCGACGACGACGACGGACGACGACGGACGAGGACGACGGACGACGACGACGGCCACGCGGGCGACGACGACGACAATGACGACGACGACGAAGACGACGACGACGACCACCGCGACGACGACGGACGACGACGGACGACGGCGGACGACGACGACGGCGATTCGGACGACGACGACGACGAGGGCCACCGCGACGACGACGAACGACGACAATGACGACGACGACGAAGACAACGACGACGACGACGACCACCGCGACGACGACGACGGACGACGAAGACGGACGACGACGACAGCGACGCGGACGACGACGACGACAACGACGACGACGAAAACAACGACGACGACGACGACGACGACGGACGACCACCGCGACGACGACGACGGACGCCGACGGACGACGACGGACGACGACGACGGACGACGACGACGGACGACGATGGCGACGGACGACGACGACGGCGCCGCGGACGACGACGACATTGACGACGACGACGAACGACGACAACTATGACGACGACCACCACGACAACGGATGACGACGACGACGCGCGCCGCTGCGGATGGTGGGGGTGCTGCGAAAGTCTGCCGTAGCCGACGACGCCGACGGTGAACGACGACGACGGCGAACGACGACGAGGACCACGACGACGACGGCCACGACGACGGACGCCAACTGACGACGACGCCCTGCTGCGGATGGGGGGGCGCTGCGAGGGTCCGCCGCAGTCGACGATGACGACGGCGAATGACGACCACGAACGAAAACGAACCACGAACACGACAACGCTGTGTGCATGCCCCATGGTGGGGGTGCGCAGGCCCGTTGTAGTCGACGGCGACGCGGCCGTAGTCGACGACGACGCGGCCGGCGGCGACGATGACGCCGACGACGACGCCCGACGTTGACGTTGGTGTTGAAGTTGACGTTGACGCTAACGACGGTAACGACGACGGCCTCGAAATCTCTTGGGATTTGTCGCGGGCCATCAGGGCTCACCGTAATGCTCTCGCAAAACTGTTCGGGGCCAAGATAGCCCCAAAGCGGGCCAAGAGGGCCCCGAGAGGCCGCCCAGACGGTCCGAGGGTGCCCCGAATCGCCGCACGGTCGGTCCAAGACGCCCGAGATGGCCCCAAAACGGCCTTGACGCCCCAAGAGAACCCCAAGATCCGCCAAACGCATTGCTTCACCTGTGGGTTTTCAATGTTTTTAGGGTTCCCCACTTTCCGAACTTCCGACGCTCCAACACTGGTTGGGAAAACCAATGGGTTCACTTGCGCTCTGGGCCCCAACATGAAAATATGCCGTCCCAGTAACCATTTCCCGTATGAATCGGGCACCGCGCAGGTGACCCACGGGCGGGCGGGTCACCCTAGAATTCGTTGACAAAAACGATTAATCTCACTTGCGCTATGGACCCCAGCGTGAGGTGATGTATTCCCACTCATTGCGTTTCCCGAATGAAGCAGGCACCACGCAAGTGACCCACAAGCGGGTGGGTCAACCGAGAACTGGCAAAGACAAACATGGACAAACCATTCGTTTCGCTTGCAGCCTGGGCCTCAACAAGGGGACGATGCACTCCCACCCAATACCATTCCCGCGTGAAGCAGGCACCGCGCAAGTGACCCACGGGCGGGTGGATCACCCGAAAACTGTTTGGGACAAGCACATTACTTTACTTGCGCTCCGGGCCCCAACATGAGAAAAACCAATGGTGCCACTTCCATTCTGGACCGCAAACTGAAGCGATGCATTCAAACCCACTACGTTGCCCGCATGAAGCAGGCACCACGCGGGTGATCCACAGGCCGATGGGTCACCCGAAAACTGGTTGAGCATTTCCCTGCGACGTAGAAATGACAAAACGAACTGGTCCAGAATAGCACGGATGATGACAACAAAAGATTTGTCATTGTTTGTGTCGGAGGTTGGGGGGTGAGATGGAAGTGGAACGGAGAGCCCCCCTGCCGGGAAATTGATTTCGGTTTCGTGTTCTTGCCGTGCGTGCGAGCGAGGCGAAGCTGCGTGGGCGGGGGAGAGGAAATTCTCCTGTGGCTGGGCCGCGACTGGAACAATTCTCCGCCCAGCAACCGGTGGCGCGCGGTGTCCCGCCGGTGTCCCGCTGGTGTCCCGCTGGAGTCCCGCAGTGGCTGGGCCGCGGCCCGACCAAAAGGTTCTCCGCCTGGCAACCAGTGGTGCGCGGTGTCCCGCCGGTGTCCCGCTGGTGTCCTGCTGGTGTCCCGCTGGTGTCCCGTCGTTGTCCCGTAGTGTCCCGTGGTGAGATCGACAGTGAGATCGACAGTGAGATCGATAGTGAGATCGATAATGAAACCGATAGTGAGATCGATATTGTGATCTATAGTGAAAGATCGATAGTGAGATCTATAGTGAGATGGATCGTGATATCGATAATTAGATCGATAGTGAGATCGATCGAGTGGGATCGATAGCGCGACCACTGTTGCCTATTGCTGGCCCCCTTCCCCCCAACCTCCTTATCACCCGCAGGGTGGTCGTATAGGTAAGCTATATTGGAAGCGAGCGCGCTGCACGACTAGCAAGACACCAGAAGAATGACGAACACTGAAATCCCGAGCTCGGAAGGGAAATGGCGGTGGGAACGGAAGGCCGAAAAATGACGGAAGAGGAGCCGAACACCTAACGCGAGAGGGGGAGGAGGACGACAACGAAAGAGGCCATATGAGAAAGGAAGAAAAGCGCCGAGTGGCACAGTGGACAGGCAGCGCGGCCCGCACCATGCCCCTTGGGAGCTCCAGAGGATCATTCGTCCATGGCGAGTGCAAGCAGCGAGCGAGGTCGAGCTCGCCCGCCAGGCTCTCCGCTTCCGTCTTGCACCTTGCAGTGTGAGCTAGACGCCCGCAGGCGCGCCGCGAAGTCTTCGGGCGGCCCGCGGGAAGAAAAAATCGAGGCGAACCCGAGTTCGCGTAGGACGTTGCTGCTATGCGGACCCCCCCCCCCGCAGCCCTCGAATGTGGGGACAACTTTACAGTTCGCAGCCCTCCCCAGGGATGGCGAGGTCGAATTGGAATCTGCATAGCCCGTCACTTTGCGGGTCCCCCCAGCAGCCCCCGAAAGCGGCGACAGCTTCGCACTTCGCACCCCCGCACAGATGGCGAAATCTAATCTTGCCTGATCTGAGTCTGCGTAGCGCATCGCTCCGCTGGACCCCCCCCCTCCCGACAACCCTTGAACGTGGCGACTGATTCCAACTCCGCACCCCCCCTGGGATGGCGAGATCTGATCTGAATCTGCGTAGCGCGTCACTCCGCTAGGACCCACAGCAGCCATCGATAGTGGCAATAGTTTCGCAGTTCGAGGCCCCCCATGGTTTGCGATGTTGAATCCGGATATGCGCAGCGCGTCAGTCCGCTGTACCCCCCAGCAGCCCTCGATAATGGCGATAGCTTCGCAGTTCGCGGCCCCCTATGGTTCGCGATGTCGAATCCAAGTATGCTTTGCGCGTCACTCCGTTGGGCCCCCCAGCAGGCGTCGAAAGTGGCGACAGTTTCGCAGTTCGCAGCCCCCCAGCGGACCCCTAGACATTTCGATAAGGCAGGAGGTAAGGCGCGGGAGGGGGGCAGGAGGAGGAGGGAAGAAAGGAGGAAAGAGGCGGGGAGGAAGAAAGGAAGGTTGCGACCGCAGTACTCTATTCAAAACGAGAACCCAACACAAGAGGGTTGGAAACCAACAGTACATACATCGGCAATCGGCCTTAGCATGAAGCGACGCACTCTCGCCCAATACGCTTCCCGTATGAAGCATTCACCATGCACGTTACCAACGGGCGGGTGGGCCACCCGAAAACTGGCTGAGACAAACCCACTGTTGCACTTGCGTTCTGGACCCCAACATGAGGTGATGCACTCCCGCCCAATGCGATCCCTGTATGAAACAGGCACTACGCAAACGACCCCCGGGCTTATGGGTCACACGGAAACCTGTTCGCACAACCAAGCGTTTCACCTACATTCCAGGCCCCAACATGAGATGATGCACTCACACCGAAGTGTCCCCCGCATGAAACAGGCACCACGCAGGTGACCCACGTTCGGGTGGGTCACCTGAGCGCTGGTTAAGGCAAGCTTTTCTTTCGCTTGCATGCAGGGCCCCCAGCTGATGTGATGCCTTCCAACCCAATAAGTTTCCTGTACGAAACAGGCAACACGCAGGTGCCTCACAGGCGAGTGGGCGAACCGAAAACTGGCTGGAACAATTCATTGATTCTCTTCACGATCTGGGCCCCAACATGAAATCATGCATTCCCACTCAGTGCGCTTCCTACATGCAGCAAGTACCACGCATGTCACCCACGGGCAGGTGTATCACTAAAAATCTGGTTGCGAAAAACAGCTTGTGTCACGTGCATTGTGGGTCTCAACATGAGGTGATGTCCCCGCCGAGTGCGAGTCCCAAATAAAGAAGGCTCCACGCAAGTGGCCTACGGGCGGGTGGATGAGTCGAAAACTGGTTGATTAAGAATACACTTGTTTCGCTTGCGTTCTGGGCCACAACATGAGGTGATGCATTCCAAACCAATGCGCTTTCCGTTGGAAGCAGGCACCACGCAGGTGACAATAGGTGACCTACAGGCGGGTGGGCCACCCGAGCGCTGGTTGAGAAAAACCAATTGTTTCCCTAGCGTTCGGGGCCTTCGCATGAGGTCATGCATTCCCAGCCAATGTATGAAGCAGGCACCACGCAGGTGACCCACAGGCGGGTGGGTCACCCGAAAACTGGTTGAGCAAAAACCAACCCTTGCACTTGTATTCTGGGCCTCCGTTTGAAGCGATGAACTCCCACCCGAATGCGTTTCCCGCGTGCACCAGGCACCACGCAGGTGATCCACGGGCGGGTGGATTGTGCAAACACTGGTTGAGAAACACCATTGGTATCTTTTGCGTTAGGGCTCCGCTTGCATACTAGAGCTCAATCAACATGGGACGACGCACTCCCAGCCAATAGGTTCCCCGCGTGAAACAGGCACTAGCAGGTGACACACGGGAGGGTCGGTCAGTTGAAAGCTGGTGGAGAACAGCAAATTGTGTCGCTTACATTCCTGGCCCGAACATGAGGTGATGCATTCCCACTCAATACGGGCACCCTTTGAAGCAAGCACCACGCAGGTGACCCACGGGCAGTGGGTCACCCGAAAGCTGGTTGAGAACAACCAACTGTTGCACTTGCACTCCGGGCCCCAGAGCTTCTCATGAGCTTCTCATGAGCTTCTCAGAAGTCTCTTATTGGCTCAGAACTCTCTCAATGATCTTGATGGGGTTCCTGTGGGTTTCTCCACACAAGGGGGCATGCCCCTAATTTTGGGTATGGGCGCAATTTGAACTTATCATTCGTCCGGGTGCCTGCGGGGGAATCTAGAGGGCTTGACGGTGGGAGCTTAGCCCCAAAACGGCACAACACGGCTCCAAGATGGCCCTCAGAGAGCCCCATGGCGGCCCAAGATGGCCCAAAGACACCCTCCGAAGAATTCCAAATCGTGATTCGGTCGTTCAGGGAGACGGCGGTTGGAGGCAGGGTGGCCCGAGGAAGCCCCCGGAGGCCCCCAGAATACGCCCAGGAGGCCTCCAGAAGACCTTAAGAAAGCCCGGAACAACTTTGTGAGGCCCCTAGAGGCTCTCCAAGGAGGTGCCTCCGCAAAAAAGAGCTGAGGAGGATGGGGAGAATGCGCAGGGTATGGCGAAAAGAAGGAACACTAAGCATGGAGGAAAAATAACGAATAACATCATTATAGCGGCGATGCCGGAAAAGGCAACCAGGAGTTATCGCTAAATTGTCGGCTTGACCTTCCTGCCATTCCGCCTGCATACCAAACTTCAAGGACCAAGGTGCATGGCGCGAAGCGCCACTGCAGTCTTGTATATATATATATATATATGTATGCACGCGTGTAATCTTTGTATGTGTATATGTGCATATGCGTGTATACGTATTTGTATATGTGTGCACATGTGTTATGGTATTGTCTGTGTGTATGTGTATGCGTATGCTTGTGGACCTGGATATGTATATGCATATGTATGTGCATAGACACCCGCATATGCATATGTACAGATGCAGGCGTATATGTACGGGTATGTGTATATGCATAAGTGTATAGTTGTATACGTACTTGAACATGTGACTGCAATGACTATGTTTATGTAGCTGTGTACACATTCATATTACATTGTTATGAAGCTGTACATGGCTATGCGTACGTGTACGTAAACGTATGCTGTGTATGCGTATGTATATGTTTATGATTGTGTGTGTTTGACCAGTCTATGCATATGTAGATGTAGGTAGAGTGAGAGAGAGAGAGAGAGAGAGAGAGAGAGAAAGTGAGAGAGAGACAAACAGACAGAAAGACAATAGAGAGAGATGTATGGGGGAGGGAGGACGGGCGAAACTCATGCTGGGCTCGGGGTTCGTATCCATGCAAGAAAAGCATCGTCCGTCGGGCCCCCTGAACTCAAAAGGAAACGCGGAAAGACACCGCGAAGCGTCTTCGATGAAGGCCACGGCGAACGGGCCAGCACGCGTCTCCTTCTGGAGCATACCGACCTTAGTGCTGCCTGTCAACCACACGTCGGTAAACTTGGTCATGGCCTCGGTGTCGAATGCACTGCCTGAGCTCCGCACGATGCACGACACCTCTGGGCCGTCTAGCTGGCGCAAATACTCCGACTTGCTCTGGCTGGCTAGGAAGATGGCGCGTCCATTCTTCGAGAGAGCTACCGCAGTATCCTGTGGAACTTAAGTTCGTACGCCTACGCCTTCCACTCATTTTGCCTCCTCCCCCCCCCGAGACAAAAATAAACATGGATAGTGAGAGGAGGGGAGAAAGCGAAAAAACATGGAAGTGGCAGTGATTTCAGCCGAATATCTCCGGGATCTCCACTCCAAGGAGCCAGTGATGCATTGCCGCTGTTTTGAACTGCTGAGCTTCGTCGGAAGCCTTTCCCATGACCAGGAGCAAAACGTCTAAGTCCCAAGTCCATGCTGCCGATAATGTCTGCAGGCGTCCCAAGAAGCGGGGACGATCCAACTTCACCTGCGCCATGCTGTGAGAGCGCCCTCCTCACGCGACCCCTGCCAGGGTGCGTGCAGTTTCTCACCACCACGCCGCCCCGCAATGCGACCACCACGCCTTTGGCTGTACGGTGGAGTGCGGGCATGCGCGACTACCCCTGCAACAGAGCCAGAATGCCGATCAAAAGCGAAGCGCAAGAAACGCAGACACGATATTGCACGCACAGTAAGACAACCAATCAAACCGATCAGTGAGATATTGCCGACATTGGTGCATACCAACCACAACAAGCTGTTCGGTGGCCAGACACCTAGGATGGCGGATGGCGGTCCCCGGCACGGATGCGAACTCATTGTGCCTAGCGTGGCCGACCATCAAACAAACTGAAACAACGAAAGCTTGGCAAGGAGGGCTCACTCAGTACTCAGGGAAGGGGGAGAGGCATAGAGGGGGTGGGGCAAATTCGCTGGCCCAGCGACGTTTCAAATTCTATCAAATTCTGATAAGGGGGTGGGGCAAATTCGCTGGCCCAGCGACGTTTCAAATTCTGATCGTCAGTACATTCAGGTTGTGTGGTTGACTTGCTGTTCTCCCAATCTATGTGCTCGAGGGTGCGCCTGGGGGGTCTGCGGACCTAACTGGCGCCCAGTGCCCAAGAGCGTCCCAATAGCCCTTGCGCCTACGAGTGCGCCAAGAGGGTGGGCCAACGGCTGTCAAGCCCCATGGTGGGCCCGAGGTGGCCCCAGAATGCTGCCAGGACGGCCCCGAAATGGCCCAGCAGGATTGTCTAAGCCCTAACGGAAACGAAGGCGGCCCCGAATGGCCGAATGGCAATTCCCGGAGGCGCCCCAACTCACACATGCGCAAATTAAGAGACCAACTCGTGCTTTCTGTTTCCTTGCCTTCCCGCCTCTGCGGCCCCAGCGGGCTTCCCCAAGAGGGCCCTGCGATGGCCCAAAGACCCATCAAGAGGGCCCGAAGAGGGCGCCAAGAGAGCCCCTAAGGGGGCCCACGAGCGGTCCACGAGCGCAGGCCAATCGGCGCCAGGCCTTGAACTCGCCATCGCTCGGACGTCCATTCCCCGTACGTTTTTCGGTTTCGCGCGTGCTTTTCTTCGCAAGATGATCCAAGCTGCTCTTCGATAGTCCTCGCCGAGAAGACAATGCACACGTTCAAGCGATGCCAAGTGAGACGTCCCAGAGATGAGTCCAAGACGCCCCAAGAAAGTGCTACAGTAGGGGCCCCTGCACTGTATGGGGGTCCCTGGAGGCAAGCAGCGTGTTTCTTGGCATGGGTCTCCACTGTATGGGGGTCCCGAGGTGACCCAGGACAGCCATATGGATTGGCAAGACACCTCGAGATGGCAGAGTGTGGCCCCCTCGGGGGCCCCCAGGAAGGGCCCGAGTCATGGGAACGGACTTGCGCGGGCCTGCGCGTGTGTGTGCGCGTGTGCGCGTGTGTGCGTGCAGCCCGCTGGCAGGAGGAGGAGGAGGAGGAGGAGGAGGAGGAGGAGGAGGAGGAGGAGGAGGAGGAGGGAGGAGGAGGAGGGGGGAGGGGGAGGGGGAGGGGAGGGGGGAGGGGGAGGGGGAGGGGGAGGGGGAGGAGGAGGAGGAGGAGGAGGAGGGAGAGGAGGAGGAGGAGGAGGAGGAGGATGAGGAGGAGGAGGAGGAGGAGGAGGAGGAGGAGGAGGAGGAGGAGGAGGAGGAGGAGGAGGAGCTGCCCTGGCTGCCGCCCGTCAGGGCGCTGCCGCCCCGCCGCTGCCGCCTCGCCGCTGCCCGCGCCGCCTGCCCCGCCTCTGGCGGCGCCGTCTGGCCCCGGTGCTGCCGCCCCCTGCTCCCGGCGCCCCGCCCGGGCCCGCCGCTGCCCCGCGAGGGCCCCGCGGCCTCGCTTTCCTCCCTTGGTCGGCGCGCGCGCGCGCCGGCGGTCGCTTTTGGAGCGGTTTTTGCTCTTGCCTCGGCGAACGCGCACGTCCGCCGTGCCGAAGCGTCATGCATGCAGCAATGGAGGGAAAAGTCGGGGGGCCAAGCGGCTGATCAACGAAACGCCTGTCCTGCGGGAGGAGGAGAAGATGGAGGAGGGAAAGGAAGAACAGGAAAAGGAAGAATGCGGCGACGAGGACGACGAGCAAGAGGATGGCGCTCTCGAGGGCTCGTGAAACGAAGGCGTGATGACTCTGGCCTGCTGCAGTCAAACAGCGCGTCAAGCAGAATCCCCTCCCCCTCGTCCCCATCCTCTTGCTCTCCTCCTCCTCTTTCTCGTCCACACACGCACGCGTCCTCGCACGAGCTCGGTTCAGGTCTGTGGGACAAAACGACATGGCTGGCTTGGCCGCGTCGTGTCGATGAGACCTCCGAGTCGCCTCTCGCACTCGGACGAATTCTGAACCCTGCCTCCGCCGCCCATCGAGCTGCCCGAGTCGTCGACCGGCGAGGGCAGGGCGCGGCTTCCGCCGCCGACCTCCGCCGCCGACCTCCGCCTCTGCTGGCCTCGAGGTGCCCCGCTGGGCTCCCTTCCCCTCCCGCGTGCCCCTGACGAGCGCGGGCCTCGATCGGCGCCCTCGCCGCGGAAGCGCGACCTCCCAGGCACTGCAGGGGAAAGCAAAAGGCACCGATACCGCTACTCGTAAGTCGGGCCTGTCCCCCTACAGGGGGACCTTCGACGAAAGATTAAAAAGATTCCAAACATGCGCCAAAATGGTCAAACATAATCAGAAGGTAGTCCGCAGACCTTTTGTTGACTATTTTTGAAAGTCCCCCCTGTAAAGGGACACGCCCGACTTAACGCTACTCCCGAGACCCCTCCCGGGATGCGTTCTGACCAGGCTCTCGAGGCGCATCCAGCGGTGGCGACTGGGGCCTCGAGGGGGGATCCCAAGACCGTGTGATGACGGACCGTGCGGTGACCTCGGAACCCCAAGAGACCTCGCCGCACGGTCCGTCACCGCACGGTCTTGGGACCCTGGAGGCCCCCGTCGCCCGAGACATCCTCGGAGAGGGACTGGACTTCCAAAACCGTGCGGTGGCCTCGGATCCCCACCGACTCACCACACCTCCCCGTCGCTCGGACGTCCATTCCCTGTGCTTTTTTTGGTTTCGCGCGTGGCTTTTTCGCAGGATGATCCAGGATGCTCCTTAATAATCCCCTCCGAGAGAAAGTGCACACGTCCGAGCGATACCAAGACCACACAGCGTGGTCACCACACCGTCTGGGGCCCTCCGAGACTCGCTCGGCGCCCTCGCCGCAAAAGGCGCGCCCTCCCTGGCACTGCAGGGGGGCTGTCACAGCTGCGGGCGGCAGTGAAGGGGCCCTGGGACACACAAACAAGTGGCACGTGTGCCATAGCCCTTGCACAAAAAGGAAGGGGGAGGAGGAGGAGGAGGAGGAGGAGGAGGAGGAGGAGGAGGAGGAGGAGGAGGAGGAGGGGGAGGAGGAGGAGGAGGAGGAGGTGGAGGAGGAGGGAGGAAGAGGGGGCAAGGCATCGCCCTCTGGGCCCAGCAACGGGGCCCAAGTCCCAGGTGGGGAGGGTGGGGGAGGCGGCGTGCGTCGCGACGCGGAATAAAGTGCTCGGAGCGGAGGGAGCACGGGGCGGAGGTCCCACTGGGGCGCTGGGGGCGCGGAGAGGAGGGGTGGTGGTGTGTGCCGCGACGCGGAATAAACTGTCGGGGCGGAGGGGGCACTGGGCGGGGCTTGGGGCAGAGGGCCACGGGGCGGGGGTCCAACTGGGGCGCTGGGGAAAAAGGGAGGGAAGGGGGGGAGGTGGCGTGCGTCGCGACGCGGAATAAAATTGTCGGGGCGGAGGGGGCACGGGGCGGAGTCCCCACTGGGGCGCTGGGGACGCGGGGAGGGAAGTGGGGGAGGTGGTGTGCGGCGCGACGCGGGATGAAGCGTTAGTGGCGGAAGGGGCAATGGGCGGGGCCCCCGCTGGGGCGCTGGGGACGCGGGGGGGCTCGGGGTCCCACTCTGGCGCTGGGGACGCGGAGGGGGGGGGGCGACGCGTAAACACAGTGTTCGTGTCGGAGGGGGCAGTGGGCGGGGGCCCCGCTGGGGCGCTGGGGACGCGGTGGGGCTTGGGGCAGAGAGCCACGGCGCGGGGGTCCCACACTGGCGCTGGGGACGCGGGGGGGGGGGAGGTGCGACGCGGGATAAAGCGTTCGTGGCGGAGGGGGCAGTGGGCGGGGCCCCCGCTGGGGCGCTGGGGACGCGGTGGGCTCGGGGCAGAAAGCCACGGCGCGGGGCCTCACACTGGCGCTGGGGACGCGGGGGGGCGGGGGGGGGCGACGCGGGATAAAGCGTTCGTGGCGGAGGGGGCAGTGGGCGGGGCCCCCGCTGGGGCGCTGGGGACGCGGGGGGGCTTGGGGCAGAGAGCCACGGCGCGGGGGCCCCACTCTGGCGCTGAGGACGCGGGGGGGGGGGGGAGCGACGCGAAATAAAATGGTCGGAGCTCTAGACACCCTGTGCAAGAGAATAAAATGGTCGGGGCGGAGGGGGCGGTGCGCTGGGCTGCTGGGGAGGGGGGGGGGGGCGACGACGACGCCGAAATAAAGTGGTCGGGGCGGAGAGGGCGGCGCGCTGGGCTGCTGGGGAAAAGGACAGGGGGGGCGACGACGACGCCGAAATAAAGTGGTCGGGGCGGAGGGGGCAGCGCGCTGGGCTGCTGAGGAGAGGGAGAGGGGGGGGGGGGGCGACGACGACGCCGAAATAAAGTCGTCGGGGCGGAGGGGGCGGTGCGCTGGGGTGCTGGGGAGCGACACATAGCGACACATGTCGACACAACGCCGAAATAGGGCGACGACGACGCCGAAATAAAGTGGTCGGGGCGGAGAGGGCGGTGCGCTGGGCTGCTGGGGAAAGCGACGCATGTCGACACAACGCCGAAATAGGGCGACGACGACGCCGAAATAAAATCGGGGCGGAGAGAAAGGTCGGGGGACGACGACGCCGAAAGTGGTCGGGGCGGAGGGGCGGTGCGCTGGGCTGCGGGGGGGGGCGACGACGACCGAAATAAAGTCGTCGGGGCGGAGGGGGCGGTGCGCTGGGGTGCTGGGGAGCGACACATAGCGACACATGTCGACACAACGCCGAAATACAGTGGTCGGGGCGGAGGGGGCAGCGCGCTGGGCTGCTGAGGAAAGAGAGAGGGGGGGGGGGGGCGACGACGACGCCGAAATAAACTCGTCGGGGCGGAGGGGGCGGTGCGCTCGGGTGCTGGGGAGCGACACATAGCGACACATGTCGACACAACGTCGAAATAAAGTGGTCGGGGCGGAGGGGGCAGCGCGCTGGGCTGCTGAGGAGAGGGAGAGGGGGGGGGGGGGCGACGACGACGCCGAAATAAAGTCGTCGGGGCGGAGGGGGCGGTGCGCTGGGTGCTGGGGAGCGACACATAGCGACACATGTCGACACATATCGACATATAGAGACATACATCGACACACGCACACATATCGACGCATAGCGACACACAGCGACACATAGCGACGCACACATGGAGACGCATAGCGACACACAGCGACACATATAGCGGCACATGAAGGGCACAAGGCACACAGCGACACATATAGCGACACATGAAGGGCACAAGACAGCTGAGGGGGAGCGACGACGACGCCGAAATAAAGTGGTCGAAGCTCTAGACACCCTGTGCAAGATAATAAATAAACACAAATAACAGGATTCCCCATATTTTCCTATATTTCTCGGGTTTTTGTCTTCCCCCCCACTTCCCATATTTTCCCATATTTTCTGGGGATCGACGATCAGTTGTGTCTGTGTGTTCTTTCCGCTCCTGAGCTGCCACGGCTGCGGGCGGCAGGCCGGCGGGGCGGCGGCCTGCATGATCGCGGCGGCGCTCTCGCTCCGGCGCAGCGGCCGGCCGTGCCGCAGCGAGGACCAGCCCGTCGGTGGCGGCGACTGGCCTGCGAGGAGGGAGGGCGTCGAAGAGGGGGGGGCGTCGAAGAGGGGGGGGTCGAAGAGGGGGGTGTCGAAGAGGGGGGGGCGTCGAAGAGGGGGGCGACGAAGAGGGACGGGGGCGGCAGAGAGGGGGGCGTCGAAGAGGGTGGGGGGGGGGCGCAAATCGTGGCCGGCGGCATGCGCGCGGCCCGAGGGGGGCCCAGGGACGCAGTGGAACAAGAAGAGGCGCCATGAAGCCCGAGGGCAAATCGTGGCCCACGCCATGATATCCACCCCCCCTAGTCATCACCTCCCTCTTGGCCGCCCCCGAACGAGAGCGGAGAGAGGAAGGATTCCAGGATGCCAGGTCGGCCCACCGCGCGCGCCTGCGTAGAGTCACGAGGTCCGGGCAAGGAAGAGGGCGGCCACCGACGACGACGGCGACGAAGACGCACGACGACGGCGATGGCGACGAACGACACGACAAAGAGGACCGTGACGACAGACGAACGAACGCAGCGACGCGAACGACTACGACGACACCGACTGGAGGGAGCAGTGAGCGATGAGGGGGGTAGCCTGCGTGTTCTCAATGCGGCCTGCAGTTAGCCTCCAAGATGGCCAGGGAGAGCCCAGCGTGTCCCCAAGGTGTCCCGAGGTAGCCCCTAAGAGGCTGGAATGATCTAACAATTTCTGTGCTTTGGCTTGCTTCCCTGCCTTCTCGGCCTCGGATGGGCCTCAGAGGCTCGAGAAGGAGCACGAACCGAATATCCTAGCCTTCCGCCCCAAGAGGCCCCCAGGAGGCCACAAGAAGCGCCCAAGAAGCCTCCCACGATATTCCAACAAACATACAAATGGCTTCATACCCACACCCCATGCACGGCGGCGGGACTTGCCGTAGGCAGCTGGATATTCAATTGGGCGCGCAGGTGTTGTGTTCACAAAAATCAGCATAAAAAGGTGCAGGAGTTTGTCCATCAACCGTTCCGAGCGCCCCCGCAGAACAGCTACGGTGAGGACATTGGATAAGTAACCCTCAGATAAAGATCCCAGGCTCTGGAAGCTGGTGGAACTCCAATCGTGGATCAGCCATGGATATCACCGCCGCCCTCACTAGGTAAAGAATCCTCCAAGGTCTGCTCGCCGTAATCCACCAATCAATCCCGACGCCCTGCCCGGTGGACCAATACACCTCGTTAGACCCGCAGACTTCTGACCACCGAACAGGATTAGCCCCTGTGCACCCCGTGTGGCGGACTCGCGCCCGAAGTTTGGACCCACGGCCCCTGTGGATGTCTTCCACACGGAGGCGCACGGGGACTCCGAGGCCGGCGCGTCACCGATCACCTGGCTCGTTAAGGAATGTGCCCACGATCATCTCCTGGGCACATCCCTTTAACGAACGCCCACACCGTAATTGCCCGACCGCGGGCCGCGTCGACGGGCTCGGGGGCGCCTTCCCTGCCCCCCGCGGCCCAGACGGCCCCCCCCACAGCGACACGGCCCCCACAGCGGGCTCCTCCTCCTCCTCCTCCTCCTCATCCTCCTCCTCCTCCTCATCCTCCTCCTTCTCCACCTCCTCGTCCTTCTCCTCCTCCTCCTCCTCCTCCTCCTCCTCGTCCTCGTCCTCGTCCTCCTCCTCCTCCTCCTCCTCCTCCTCCTCCTCTTTCCTCCTCCTCCTTCTCCTCCTCCACCTCCAAAGGCCCCCACAGCGCCACGGCCACCCCCCTCCCCCCCCCTGACCAGGCCACCCTGGCTGGAGTGAGCGGCAACGATGGGGGGCGACCAACTCAAGGCGGGAAAGCATCGAGCCAGAATCGGCGATGCATCGCCGATGGGCCCCCGATAGCCGATCCGCACGTTTCCGGGCGGGGTGGGCTGTCGGGCCTCTGTCAGCGATGAATAAGCGACGATGATGAGTGCAGCGACGTTTGCCCCCTCGAGCCAACCAGCACGTCTGCGACTTGAGATGGGATCGTGCGGACGGAACCCCTCGCCCCGACGTGTTCTGGCACATCTCGTGTCCACCACAGCCTAGCCTACCAGGGCCATCATGGGCCCTCCATGGGACTCAAGCCGACCCCCCGAACGGCGATCCGCCCCAATTCTGACGCCCGTCTTCTCGCCCAACACGGTGCCGCAGCTCCCGGAACTGCGCACGCTCTTCACGCGTCTCCCTGCAACATAGCGCTGGGCAGGAACGGCCTGCCACGAGGGGGCACGCGCAGGCGGGCTCTGGCTGCCGTCGAGTATGATCGGAGGGGCCATGCGAGAGGACACGAGACCCTCCCGAGGGCCACACTCCCCATAGGGATGCAGAACACCTGGGCCGCTAAACAGGGGACACGAGGGCATCCTTGACTTGGCAGGGTCGGGCTTCCAGTCAACCTCGAGAATCTGCACCAGAACATGTGGCCCGAGCATGCCAGCTCACTCGCAGACCTGCGCCCTGCGCTTGCTGACCCTTCACCTGGAACGTGCCGCAGGAAGCAACAAGAAGCCGCAGCCAGCACAGGGTCTCGCACTCGGCGGATGGCCAGCGGCGCCGAGGCCGTGGGCCGCTTGCCTCAGCAGAGCCAGGAGCGTGCCAGGCCTTGGCCCTCAGGGGCGTGCCTCGCCACGGCTCCCTCGAAAGTGGCATGCCCGAACGTCCCCTCTACTCGAACGTGGCGAAGCTCTTTTTTTTTCGGCCGACGCCGGGGCACAACACGCAACTAGGCGAGCTGGTCAGGCTGCAGCGGAAGCTACTCGCCAACACGGGCATACTATACAAACAGTGCGCATGCTACGTACTTGCCATCGCTCGGACGTCCATTCCCTGAGCATTTTTCGGTTTCGTGCGTGTTTTTAATTGCTCGATGATCCAGGATGCTCCTCCAGGGTCCTCGCCGAGAGAAAATGCACACGTCCGAGCGATGCCAGGCGTATGTCCGCTGCCTAGGCTGCCCTGTGAAATCGATGGGCAGGGAGTGCCCAGAGACTCGATGGGCAGGGAGTGCCCTTGTGGCACCGCCTCTCGTAGAGGCAGGCGTGGCCAGCATACCAACGAAACAAATCCTCGAGGTGCAAAACGAGGAGGAGGAGGAAGAGGAGGAGGACGAAGAGGAGGAGGAAGAGGAGGAGGAGGAGGGGGGGAAGGGGAAGGGGAAGGGAAAGGGGAAGGGCAAGCTGCCACACCAGCGAGAAGGCCACCTCGTCGCGCGAGTATATTCGTGCCCCCCGCGGGTGGTCCAGGCACCCGAACCTCTAGCGCGCACTTCCAAGCCACGGGCCCACCCAGGGCCTGAAGCGGGCACCGCCAGACCTTACACGATAATGCTTCCTCCGCTCTTCTAGCGCGGGGGAGAGGACAGAGGAAGGAGAGAGAGGGAGAGAGAGGGAGGGAGAAAGGAAACCACGAGGAGGAGATGGAGATTAGGGAAGAGGAGGAGGAGGAGGAGGAGGAGGAGGAGGAGGAGGAGGAGGAGGAGGAGGAGAAGGAGGAGGACAGAAGGGATGATGCTGATGCTGATTCTGCTGCTGATGCTGCTGCTGGTGCTGCTGCTGCTGCTGATGCTGCTGCTGCTGATGATGATGACGATGATGATGACGATGATGATGATGATGATGATGCGGATGTTGCTGGTGATGACGATGGTGATGCTGATCATGCTGCTGCTGATGATGATGCTGATTCTTATGATGCTGATGCCGATGCTGCTGATGATGATGACGATGGTTATGATGCTGATGCTGATGCTGACGATGACGATGCTGCTGCTGATGCTGCTGCTGCTGCTGATGATGATGATGATGATGCTGATGATGATGATGATGATCATGATCATGATGACGATGGTGGTGATCATGATGATGCAGCGGGCGAGCGAGCGAGCGAGCGAACGAACGAACGAACGGGCGATCGCCGACGGTCGTCGCTCCGGGGGAATGCACGCGAGAGGCGCGGCGGGGGCGCCTCAGCGACTATCTGGAGGAGGAGGAGGAAAGAGGAGGAGGAGGAGGAAGGAGGAAGGAGGAGGGCGGATGGAGGAGGAGGAGGGCGGAGGAAGAAGGGGAGGGGGCACGAAGGAGTGAGTGAGGCGGCATGCGGAGGGAGGAGGAAGAAGAGGAGGACCAGAATGAGTAACGAAAAAGGAAAGAGTAGGGAGGGAAGAGGGAACAGAAATGACTCCATACTATTGAGAGAAAGGAAACGAGAGAAGAGGGAGGAGGACTCAAAGGGAGGGACCAGGGATGAGGACAGAGGGAATATCAGGAGGTAGGTGGGATGAGGGAGGATAGAAGAAGGAAGCAAGACGGGGAGGAGCAGGGAGGAGGGAGCGAAATGCATTATCACCTGGTCTCCCGCGCTGGATCCTGAATTTCCTGGCATTCCAGATCCACTGGTGAAGCTCCACAGGCCAAAAGCGGAGGAGAAACCAGGAGGGACGAGGGGGATGACTGAGGGAGGGGGAGCAGGAGGTGGACGGGGCAAGGGGAGGGGAGGCAGAGGCATTAACAACATGGAACAGGAGGGAGGGAGGAGATGATGAGTGGAGGGAGGGCGGAGGAGGCGAGACTCGAACTGAAAATCAACTCTCTGGAAGACCCCGAAGCCCCCCTCCTCCTTCCCACCGTTCCTCCTTCGCATTCCTCGTCTTCTTAAGGCTGTTGCTTGCTCGTAGCTGCAGACAAGCGTCAACCCTAGTCACCACTAGCATCGAGTTGCTGCACGATCTGCACCCCGGCTGCTCTGGCGGACACCTCCACGGATGCCTGATAGGCACCAGCTGGCAGGAGGATGCCCACATGACACCCCGCAGCACTCCGAGATCATCCCCCTTCTGTTCTCCTCCCCCTCCTCCTCCTCCTCCTCCTCCTGCGCACGATTTCTCCACAAGGAGGAGAAGGAGGGACGCGCCTCTCTCCGTTCTCTGTCCCAATCCTCCTCCCTCTCCTCCTCCTCCTCCTCCCCCTCCTCTCTCCTCCTCCTCCTCCTCCTCTCCTCCCTCCTCCTCCTCCTCCTCCTCCTCCTCCTCCTACCTCCTCCTCCTCCTCCTCCGCCTCCTCCTCCTCTTCCTCCTTCTCCTCCTTCGCCCGTGAACTAGCTGAGCCAAGTCGTCGCAAAAGCGGTCTGAAGAGGGCGAAAGTTAGGGGAGGGCAGACTTTTTAGGAGGCATTGGGTCTCGTAGACGGGAGCGGGCTTCTCGGGATGCCCTCCCCGCTCCCCCCCGTCGTCAGGGGAGGTCGGGGGCCTCTTCGAAAGCTGACCCCCGACCCTGCACACTTGTGTACCCTTGCTGGTCGCAGCGAACTCGTTGCCGCTAAGCCGTCCCGTCTCGTGGCAGCCATCGTCTCCTCTTGCTCGTCGTCGTCGTCGTCGTCGTCGTCGTCGTCGTCGTCGTCCTTCTCCTCCTCCTGCTCCAGCTCCTGCTCCTGCTCCTGCTCCTCCTCCTCCTCCTCATCCGTCCTCTGCCCTCCTCCCATCTCCCTCCCTAGCTTTCTCCTCCTCCTCCTCCTCCTCCTCCTCCTCCTCCCTCATTCCTTCCTCCTGTGCGGCCACGTCGGCTTCAGCTCGTTGCGGAGCCTGGCCCAGCGGGCGAACGCCCCGCCGCGCATGGGGTGAATCTTCTGGCATGCGGAGACCGCGTGTTGCGGCGCCGCGTGCTGCCTCGTTGCTGCAACTCCCTCCTCCAAACGCCTCTCTTTGGCGATAGGGGCGTTGGTTTGCGCCTCCTGCGCTGCTGCATCGGCGAGGCGGGCCAGGCTGGCGGCGTGCTACGTTTCACTCTGGCGCTGCAAGCGGCCGCGGCGACCTTGGCTGCCACGGTTATGCGACGTGCCAGTTGGTCGCCGTAGAAGGACTCATTCTGCTTACCCCGCCTCGCTGGGCCGCCTGGAACTCCGAGGCGGCGCCGCCGACGAGGAGAATCGTGCAGCCCCTGGCCTCGGTGATGAGCTGGCGCTCGCGCCTGCGAGGAGTCCCAGCGCTGGCGAAGGCGTCCGACTGGGCAGTGCCGAGGCAGTGCGCGGCGAGTTCCTCGGTTGCAGCGCGACGTGCCGCTGCGACCTCAAGCTGGTCCTCATGGCCTGTTTGCGGTTCGTCCTCGACGGCCCCTTATCGCGCATGCCGCTTGAGGGCCTGGGTCTTCGCTGACGACGCCTGCTGCAACTGCTGCATGGGCTCCTCGGCCTGGGCGACGAGCTGCGGTGCTGCCGCCATTGCCGTTTTTTGAGGCATGGTTGAGGATCGCTTCGCTGGCCTGGAGCCTGGTGCGCAACTGTTGCGGACTGTCGAGCCGCTGGCGACTCTTCGGGAACTCGGCGCGAAGCTCAAGCTCTGTGGACGGCGCCAGTGCGTCGGCAGGGCTGGCAATGTCAGCTCGAGGCTTCGGCTGGGCCTCCAGGCGGCGGTCGTCCAAAGCCTTCATCTCGGCTTCGGCCTGGCGCACGGCTCCCGTCTTCGAGCGCACGCATTGAGCCGCCTGCTCGAGCTTGGCCTCGTGATGGCGGAGCTCGCGGATTGAGACATCCCGCTCGGCCTGTCAGATCCCGCAGCTCGCGCTGGGAGGCGGGGGCCACTTGGATCCCGAGCTCTTCTGGTGAGAATGCTGCAGTAAGCACAGCGTGTTGCTGCTTGCATTCGGGAACTTTTGGTTGGCGTGTCGCGGCGGCGGCGGCCCTGGCGACGCGCCGTGCCCTGCAGGCTGATAGCGTGTCGCTCTGCTCCGCGTGGCGGGAGGCTGGAATGGCTTCTGACGTTGACGCTCGTGGACTGGGACGTGGCTAGCGTTTCGCGCCGAAGCGTGGTGGGCCAGAACTGGCGGTGCGATGCGCTGAGCAAAAGCTCCTGCCCGTAAGCTGCTCGACTAGGCTGGACACAACCTCGCGGTTCTTGCTCGCATTAAGACGGCGCGACCGTGCACCCGACGGCGATCGAGGCTTCCTCCCACCAGCGCCTTCGGAGAGGTGCTTATTCGAGTCTTCGCCCTGTTGTCGACGAAGCCGCCTTGGTCCGCATTCTCACTCTGCTCGTCTACTTGGGAGTTTAGCTTGGCCGAGGTGCTCGTGGAGCTGGGCTTGCTGTTGCCTCATTGTGCCGAGCATCTTGCTGTCAGGCTTGGTCAGGATGAGGCAGTGGTTGAGCATGGCAAGGCCTTCTTCAGCATTCTGGATGGGCTGTTTTGTACGTTGGCATGTGATGACGTGTTTCGCGATCTCCCCCTCATGTGGGATTGGATCTTCCTCTTGTACTTCGGGATGTCCGTAATGCTCGCGGGCAATTCGATCCACTCCTTGTTCTTGCGGGCTTCCTCCGGGCGATTAAAGCTTCGATCCTCTTCGGGGGCTCGGCCGTGTTTTTCGTCCGCGGCCGCGTGCCAGACACGAGCGGATTGACTGGGAGATGCTCTCGTAGGGGTCGCCGTGTCGGGTTGCGCTTTCGCAGCAGGCCTGGCTGGCGACCTGCCGGGACTCGCCACCCTCGCATTCCACTGAGCACCGCGCATTGTAGCCTATGGTTGCGGCTGGTAGTCCTGCAGCGGAAACAGCTCCATGATGCAAGCGGCCTGCTTGGCTGACGTGGGTGCCATGCTGCAGTGGTTTCGGTCCAGGCGGGCGTCTGCTGCCAATGCCTGCGATAACAGCCTGGCACGGGCGTGCTTCGGCTACACACAAGAGTGGCCCCAAGCAAGAATGACCTTTGATGCGCGGTTCGCCGATCGTTGCCTGCGGTGCGACAGCGCCGGCATGCGCGCCGGGGATACGCCCCCCCTTGCCCCCCAAACACCGCGCACCAAAGGTCACTCCGGCGAAGGGCCGCTCTTGCGGGTAGCCGAGCGCCGAGCCCGCTGATGCGATGCCGGGCAGCTAAGCGGATGGCCGAGCGCCTCCGTGATGAGGGCGCGGCAGCCGCGCGGAGGGGCAGGCTGGCAGTGCTGCTCGCGGTGCGAGCGCGCCGCCAGTGTCCATCGGTCGGCAGAAGCAGGTCGACACGCGAATTAAAAAGGCGCTGGGGGCAGGTTGGATCTCCGCCCCGAAGAGGAGGGAAGAAGGAAACCACCCGATCCTTGAACCGAGAAGGCGCCTCAAGTATATTGGAATCTGCGAGTCCAAAGACATCTGCTTTCATCGACCAGTGGGTGCTGCGCTGAGGCGGCGCACGCAGGGCCGGCGCCCTGTGCGCGGGCTGGGGGAGCGGGCCGCAGACGCAGGAGCCATGAGTGGCCCTCCTGCCACGCCCCCCCTGTTCCTGCTGTTCTTCTTCCTCTTCCTCTTCCTTTTCCTCTTCGTCTTCCTCCTCCTCTTCGGCATCTTCTAATTCCTGTTATTTGCATATTATTATATTTCTTGCTTTTCCTCTTCCAATGGCATCGGGCAAACGCGTGGCGCGGTCCGAAGCGCATCGGACAAACCAACATCATCAACCAATCGCGCGACTATGTTCAAACGCCCCCTTTTGCCAATGTTGGTCGAGTGGAGCGATGAGAAAATAACTGGGATAAAGCGAGTTGGATACACATGTGAAATAGGAACTGTCAGACATACTGTGGTGAATCTAGGTACGTAAAGAAAAAGAATGCATAATTTTCGCAGGCAAAAGGCGACCGCTGTTTAGGCGTGAGCGGGCAGGGGCCTCCGAACAGAAGATATACCATTTAAGGTGTCGATATATACCAGGTTATGTAGAGTGATCATAATGTTCCATGGTGAGTGCAGACGAGCACCTGGATCTCAACGGATCCTAAACCCAAGTCCACCGGCCAACTGGCGCGCAATGGTAGCCTCGGCACTGGTTAAGCTGGCACTCTGTTGCAGGTGCCAGCTCGTGTCTTCCACTAGCGATTTGTTGATTTGTACTTCGCGTGCGCGTTGACGTGCCATCCCCGCTCACATATTTGGTCAAAGCACCTGCAATATTCCTATGCGTTCCTACGTTGACCACTTTGATGTCTCCTCGTCTCACCTTCTCTTGCACCGAAATCTGACATACCTCGACATGCCTGGATTTTCCTAGTCACCGCCAAGTTGCGATGGCAATGGCCGCGCTGGCGTCGCTCTTTCACACGATACCGCAATCAACGCTGAAATGTTCGAGACCTGTTTGTAGTCCTAACGCTACTGATCCACCGTCCACCATTCTTGAAGGCTCCGCTTCTCCGGAAGATAGTGCCACTACGCCCTGTTTAGAGCTCCACGATTCTGTTCCATGTGATCCTCACATAACTGTCCAGACGCTTGTTGATTGACGCGACCTCTTACATCCGGCGCATTCAGTGTCGGCCCACACAGTTAACTCCTGAAGGCGCTCCAGGTACAAGTGCTGATGTCCACACCTGTCGTGGTTCTTGCGGTCCTTGCCAAACTTCACGGTGCTCTTCCAAGCCCCTCGGGCCGGAACTCACGTAGCGCGCGCAGGCTCCTGAACTGAGACAAATATGTCTGAACAGCGTCGTGCCAAATAGTTGGCTCGAGTCACGCATTCTTCGTATTTTTCAATTTCGTGTTTTGGTAGTGGCTCGTCATCTTCTTCTCCGTAAGGCTGCTTTTCACCTGGCATCCCACATCTCACTTTGTATTGCTCCAGACCTCATTCTCTAACCACTATCTCAGCATGCCTTTGATCCACCCCATGCCAGTACCCACCCCTGTTCAATTCCACAACTCAGTTTAGAACCCGCATTGAATTCAAAATCTCTTAGTTCGGGCCCGAATCTGCCCATGATTTGAACTTCGAATTTATGTTTGACTTATCCCTCGAACCAGTGAAGATCCATGTCGCTACCGAATATAAGAGTAAACCGTCTCCATGAATGTTTAACCAGATTCGCCGTGTCACTCATTCACACGCGCACGGAGATGCTTTCCCGTTGTCGAAACCAATGTCACGTGACAAATCCAAACTACATTCCTCGCAGTTGCTGGCGGCGTCCCGAATGCCGTACATTGACGGAAAGGGATCAAGGAAAGGGGCTTCCCGTCGAATGAATTACGACGTTCGTTATTGTTGTTTTGGCTAGCACGCTGAACGAGACATGCCCAGGGTGAGAGGCAACGGCTGACGCGTTGGAGAAGGAGGCCCAGGAGAAAGCTTGGAATGGCGACGGCGACGGCGACGACGATGACGAGGAGACGACGAGTGAGAGAGCGACGGATGAAAAAACCTCTCCCACACGCCGACAGGGTCGGCGGATTTCTGGTACGCCAGTACTCCATCTCCCTCGTGCAAGCCCTCGAGCTTTCCCCGTGGCTCGGTCCGTGTCCAATTTGTCATTCAACAAATACCACAGGTCCTCGTCTAACTTCGCGTAATCGTCACCGTCGAGCTCGTATTTTCCGTTTGCGTCGTCTTCTTCTCTCTTGATGGTTGACGCTTTGGTGTCTTCGCTCAGGGTTAACCTCCCATTCATTGATTTATCAATCGTCCTCTTCGTCGTCAGGTAGCGCTCCATCCATGGCTGCGAGCTTGTTGTCCCACTGTTTCAGGGCTTTCCGATAACCACGCTTTACTTGGGCGAGCGCGCTGGCGTTGCACAGCTCCGCGAATGGGCTCGTGCTCAGGTTGTGCCACCTCTCTCGAACCTCGGGCAACGTCAAATCAAACACCGGGCCAGTTATGCCGTTATACCTGGATTCTGCGGGGCTGTTGCGGCCGCCGCCGCAGCCATCGCAGATAAGAGATTGCTTTGCGGACCCAGCCGCGCGCAATGAAACACGTGAGGCGAACCACGTGCTCCGCTACCATGAAAATATGGTTGGAGCCTTTCCCCATGGAGGTTTACATTGCTTGAGCCAAATACCAATGGTATCGGACAAACATGCACAACGGTCCGAAACGTACCGGACAAAATTACATCCTCACCCAGTCGCACGGCTATGTTCAAACACTTCCTCCTCCTCCTCCTTTTTCTCCTCCTCCTCCTCCTCCACTAACGGCTCAGCGAAATCATCCAGGACTCATTCTCGCCGTGCGGGTCATGGGCTCCTCCCGCGGTCGGTCGACCACCCCTGGGGCCCAGGAGCAGTCGACGAGGCCCTTCAGAGGCCAGATAGCCACCAGCGTCGTCGACTATCTGACTACCTACCAGACCACCCCAACCCAACCCGAAGACCCGAATTTCGGGTTGGGGGGGTACGGGCTTCATACGTGTTTTTCCCAATGTTCTCCGATCCCCCCCCACTGGAAATGGAGGGCAAATCGGGGCCTTCGGGTTGGGTAAGGGTGATTTGGTGGGTGGTGATCATCTGCCGATGCTATTACCTTTCTCCAGCCCAGGGAAGGGTCTTTAAAATTTGCTCCCTGGCCACGCCTGGCTCGCACATGGCTGCCCAAATGCCGCCCTTCAGCCATGCGTCGATCGAACCGCTTGTACAGTCGAACCAACCGAAACAAGCCCCATCCGTGAGGGCGGGGGGCCGCCCTTCTGGCGTGTGTGTGTGTGTGTGTGTGTGTGTGTGTGTGTGTGTGTGCTCGGATATCCATCGATGCGACGTGAGGGCATCGGGGCGCATCATCGGACCCACTGGGTCGTGGAGAGCCCTCTCTCCTCCAGATCACCGGATTGTGATCATGACTGTCAAGCCGAGAGACCCGACAGGAGGAGGTTGGCCCCTCTCACCCGGCTCTGTCTGCGCCAGCGG
>CAUYUJ010001916.1:27500-35000 GCA_963575745.1 Prorocentrum cordatum | reverse complement strand
AGGGCAGCCTTCTCGAACCACTGGGCGGCGAGGGGCTTGTCCTCCTGTGGACAATATTTCAACAACAAAAAAAACCCAACCCTGGGCAAAGTTTTGCCCAGGAGAAACGGTGTAGGACGTCCAGTCGAAACTGGGTTCACCATCTCATTGTGCAACCTTGTGGGTGCGAGAAGTAGATGGTGGCCATTGGAAAGGGAAGATGCGTCTTTCCTGCCCGCCGCCGCTAATTGCGCATGCGACACAGGTGGTGGTGGTGGTGGTGGTGGTGGTGGTGGTGGTGGTGGAAGGGGGATGTCGGCTGGGGAGCCTCCCTTCGCCTCTCCAGCAGCACCCAGACCCTGGCCCCCGACCCGAACCCCAGAGCAGTACAGGGGAGGGAAGGAGAGAAGACCAGGAGGAATTAAGCGGGGATGTCCCATTTAGTACAAGAACCCCGTACTGGGGAACTCGGGCATAAACCTTGTTCCATGATGGCGCATCATCGGGACATCGACCCTTGTGACGCCCGTCCTGGAAGAACATGCCGATGATAGAGGCCCGAATAGGACATCGAACATTGGCACCCTCAGAACAAAAACACAAGCACGATCATGCGCACACACGCACACACATGACAGGCGAACCCCGCGCACTCCCCACAGGAGCACTCCGTCATCTGCAGCTCCCGACGCAGAAAGCCCTTGGACCACCCCCTCCCCCTAGCCCACCTCCCACCCCCCGAGCAGAGGAGAGAGCGAGGAGGAGAGGCCATGCCTCAGCCCAGCCCCGAACTACTACGTGAATGCGAGGACGTGGGACAAAAGTTGAGATCAGGCCCCGAGCGCGCTGCCACGCTATCGCCCCCCGCCCGCCAGGAAAAAGGGCCCACTCCCTGAGAGATGGTGCAAGACCATCTCCCGGCGCAGGGGGAGTGGGCTCCACGTCGTCAGGGTGCAACACCCCCACTCCCTGGGGGTCGGTGCAAGACCACCACCCGGCGCAATGGAGTGACCAGAAAGCGACGACGCCCCAGCGGACAGACCACCCGAGCACTTTCCCCACCGGAGCTGTTTTTCTTGTCTCCTGCGTTTATACTGGGCTATATTAGCCCTCTGCGCGCGTTTTGGCGGCGCCTCCCCGCCCGCCCCCCCCCTGCCCATTCCACCCGCTCTGTCAGTCGGCGCTCTACTCCGCGGAAGTCGGGGGACCACAACTGCGCGGCGCCCTGAAGAGGCACCTTAGGATCAAGAGGCCCAGACCGAGGCGCCTCACCTCGCCTGCCGGTCCCGGGTGATCAGGCGGGATTCAGCCTCACGCTGCCCGTTGTGCGGGGGGAGATTCTAGGAATCCAACCGCCCCCGCACGTACATGGCAGCGAGCCGTGCCCGCCCGCCCCACTCATAGTAGTCCGGGCCAACGTATAGCGGTGAGGAGCACATGAAGGGTCGCACCTGGGACGTGTTCCACAAAGCGCGCCCCCACCGCACCAAGCTTAGGTCACCGTGAGGCGACGGGAGAAGTCCGGGCCGGGGGGAGCCAGAACGATCCCCCATCTGCGGTGTGGCCGCCCCCAGGCGCCATCGCAATTCTGCGCGCGCACTCGACCGAACGCCCCCCCGGGCACCCAGAGAGCTCAACTGGGAGGTTTCAGCACTTCGAGCCTATTTCGGTGCCGTACCGCCCAGTCTCTTACCCCGAGACGCATACCGCTCCCGTCCGACTCGGCGGTCTATGGACGTGCGGGTGCGGTTGGCGGCCACACCCGGCCCCGCGGCCCCAGGAGCAGGGCGTAGGCCGGTGAGAACTACGGGCGCGCCCCCCGATGCCATAGCTAAGGCTGGACGTGGCACTTGTTTCCGAGGGTCCGAAACGCTGCATGGAGCAACTCAGATACGAGACCCGAGACCCTGCATGCACCAACCCAGCACGCATGCCACACCGCGCAAACACGCAAGCACACAAATACACGCCAGGCACATGCAACACTCAAATGCTCGCACGCGCGCGCAAAGACACTCCACCCGTCTGTTGCCAATATTCGTGGTTCCGCCGTGCCGCATGCGACACAGGCAGATATGGCTTTGAGCCAAGGCGGCTGGCAAAACAAACTATTAAAGTATTCGTTTCCCTCGAACCGTTCCTTCAAGCTCAAGGGGGGGCGAAGCTTGCCCTCCGCCACTTCGGTATAGAACTCGAGGAAACGCTGCGTAGTGAACAAACGTCAGTGGCCAGTAACTCGAGCCACTGAAGCAGTGCATCGCAAAATGAGATGGGTTGCTGAAGACTTCGACCACCGACGAAGCGCATGAAAAAGAACGGCGGCGACACGCAAGGACAATGCGAAGCTCTACTAGACCATACGATGGCAAAATTTCTCAAGGGCTTTGCGCGTCCGGGCATGGCCAATGCGCGTCGGGTGTCTGGCCCCTGCGCGTCGGGTGTCTGGCCCTTGCGCGGCCGGTGTGCTGTGCGTCTGGGTTTGGTGCGTGCGCGTCCTGCCCGGGGGGCCCAGCACTGGCCATCGCTCGGACGTCCATTCCCTGGGTTTTTTCGGTTTCGTGCGTGGTTTTTTCGCGAAATGATCAAGGATGTTCCTCGATGGTCCTCGCCGAAGGAAAAATGCACACGTCCGAGCGATGCCACGAGCAAGGCCCCGGGGCCGACGCGGTGGGGGCCAGGCGCCGACGCGCCGGGGACCACGCCCTGGCTCCACGCGCGTCGGGGCCCAGCCCTGGCGCGCGCACGCTTTTCCTCCTCCGCGGCAATCGGCCCTCGAGGCCGAAACAGAGAGGAGCTCAGACCTCTGACGCCCCCCTCATTTTTCTTTTTGTTCGGGAGGAAGGGAGCTGGGGGAGCGCGGGACCACTGAAACTCATTACGGCGTGGCTGGCACAGCAACCTGAAGCAAACTCGGATCGCTACACGAGCCGAGTGGAGCTCAGACCTCAGACCCACACCTCGAGGCCGAAACAGAGGAGGAGGAGGAGGAGGAGGAGGAGGAGGAGGAGGAGGAGGAGGAGAGGAGGAGGGAGGAGGAAGGAGGAGGGAGGAGGAGGAGGAGGGAGGAGAGGAGGACAGGAGGAGGAGGAGGAGGAGGAGGGAGGAGGAGGAGGAGGAGGAGAGGAGGAGGAGGAGGAGGAGGAGGAGGAGAGAGGAGAGGAGGAGGAAGAGGAGTAGTAGTAGTAGTATAGTAGTAGTAGAGTAGTAGTAGTAGTAGTAGTAGTAGTAGTAGTAGTAGTAGTAGTAGTAGTAGTAGTAGTAGTAGTAGTAGTAGTAGTAGTAGTCGTAGTCGTAGTCGTAGGTCGTAGTAATAGTAGTCGTAGTAGTAGTAGTAGTAGTAGTAGTAGTAGTAGTAGTTAGTAGTAGTAGTAGTAGTAGTAGTAGTAGTAGTAGTAGTAGTAGTAGTTAGTAGTAGTAGTAGTAGTAGTAGTAGTAGTAGTAGTAGATAGTAGTAGGAGGAGGAGGAGGAGGAGGAGGAGGAGGAGGGAGGGAGGAGGAGGAGGAGGAGGGAGGAGGAGGAGGAGGGAGGAGGAGGAGGAGGAGGAGGAGGAGGAGGAGGAGGAGGAGGAGGAGGAGGAGGAGGAGGAGGAGAGCTCAGACCTCTGACGCCCCGCTCGTGGTCCTCGGAGGCCTGGCCCTCTCGCCGCCCTCCCAGGGCCCGCTCTGCGCCCCGCAGCGCCTCTCCACAATTGGCCCTGGGGTCCGAAGGCGGCCCCTGCAGGCTGAGAGTGGTGACACGCCTCGGTCTCGGTGTGTCGAGGCGTTGGAGGTGCGGCAGGGAGAGGACAGGGATGGAGGAGCGAAGAGTTACAGGAAACATGAAAACTCGGAGGTCCGCGCGGATTTCTCGGATCCGCGCTGGGGCCCCCTGGCGGCGCCTCCGGCGACGCCCCTGGCGCGCTCCGCGCGCCAAGGAGGGGGGTCCAGCGCGGATCCGAGAAATGCGCGCGGACCTCCGAGTTTTTTATGTTTATCTCATTCTTCGGTCCCCTTAGGGAGGAGCGCGAAGCACGGCACGTGAGGCGAAGAGGACAGGGATGATATGCTCCACCCATGCCTGTCCCCCCCCATCCCGCTGTTCGAACCCTGGGGGGGGGAAAGGCGACGACGACGACGACGACGACGACGACGACGACGACGACGACGGCGCCGACAGCGAAGACAACAACGACGACGAGAACGCGCCGACGACGACGACGACAATGCCGACGTCGACGCCGACGCGGGTGACGACGACGACGACGACGAGCACAATGCAGGTGCCGATGCCGACGACGACGACGACGAGCACGACGACGACGCCGACGCCGACGCCGACGAAGAGCACGACGCCGAGCACGACGCCGAGCACGACGACGACGCCGACGTCGACAACGACACAGAGGACGACACCGACGCCGACGCCGGCGACGGCGACGACGACGACGAGCACGACGAAGAGCACGACGCCGACGACGAAGCCGAACACGACGCCGACGACGCCGACGCCGACAACGATGCTGACGCTGGCGCCGATGCCGACGCCGACGAAGAGCACGACGCCGAACAAGACGCCAGCGCCGAGCACGACGACGACGCCGACGCCGACGCCGACGCCGACGCCGACGACGACGCCGCCGACGACGACGACGACGACGACGCCAGCGCCGATGCCGGTGCCGACGACGACGCCGAGCACGACGCCGAGCACGACGCCAAGCACGACGCCAAGCACGACGCCGACGACGCCGACGACGACAACGGCGCCGACGCCGACGACGACGCTGACGATGACGACGACGCCGAGCACGACGCTGAGCACGACGTTGAGCACGACGCCGACGACGAAGCCGACGCAGGCGCCGGCGCCGACGCCGATGCCGACGACGACGACGACGACGACGACAACGACGAGCGCGACGACGACGCCCAGCGGTGACACCGACACCGACGCCGACGCCAGCGCCGATGCCCACACCTACGCCGACGACGACGACGACGCCGACGACGACGATGACGACGACGACGAGGGCGACGACGACGCCGACAACGACGCCGAGCACGACGCCGACGCCGACGCTGGCAACGACGACGACGCCGACGACGGTGAGCACGACGCCGTCGCCGTCGCTCCCCCCCTGGGTTCCGAGCCTGGGGTGGCCCTGCAAGCGACCACAGACAGCGCTCGAGCCGGGGCATGGTCCCAGCGCGTCGGCCCGTGGCACCAGCGTGTCGGCCCCGGGGCCCTGCTGGGGCCCCCGGGCCTTGCCATGGCCCAGGCGCGTCGGCCCATGGTCTGGGACGCGCGCGCGGGCCGGGCGTGGTCCCAGCGCGTCGGCCCAGGGTCCCAGCGCGTCGGCCCCGGGGCCCTGCCTGGGCGCGCGCGCGGGGCGAAAGTGCTCCGCTGCTCCGCTGCTCCGCCTGGGTTTGGCCCTGTGGAGCCAGGGCGTGACCCCAGCGTGTCGGCCCATGGTCCCAGCGCGTCGGCCCCGGGGCCCTGCCTGGGCGCGCGCGCGGGGCGAAAGTGCTCCACTGCTCCGCTGCTCCGCCTGGGTTTGGCCCTGTGGAGCCAGGGCGTGGTCCCAGCGCGTCGGCCCAGGGTCCCAGCGCGTCGGCCCCGGGGCCCTGCCAGGGCGCGCGCGCGCGCGGGGCGAAAGTGCTCCACTGCTCCGCTGCTCCGCCTGGGCCCGCTCCCTCGTTTCTCCCCATGCTCTCTTCTTGCGGATTTCCTACCAAAGTTTCTCGCTAACCTCCCCACCGAGAACTTTTACTAAACTCCCTTACCAGCCTTTCCCACTAAGCCCCAGCACTCAAATCGGGGTCGCCCGAAGACGGCCTCTGCGCGCAATAATGGGACACGGCAAGTTCGCGCACAGCGCCCCGTCCTATGATGACATCAGCATAATCCCTTGCCTGCCAGGCCTGCTGGGGGCGCTTCTGGTCGCCGATCCTGGACCACCCTGCCCTCGAGCAGCATCGAGCCCATCAAATACTGGCCCTCCTTCGTGCCGCTCTCGGCCGCGAGGGTGATAAACTCGACGGCCTTGGGCTCGTCCTTCTCGACGCCGATGCCGAACATGTGCACCTTGCCCGCCAGGACCTGTGCGCGGCCGTGGCCCTGCGTGGCGGCCTGGGTCAGCAGCCGAGCGGCCTCCCGCTTCTCGCCCGAGAACTCCTCCGTGTCGGGGGAGTCCAGGTACATAGAGGAAGAAACAGCTGCATCAACATGGTGGATGCCACGACAGTGGACACCCTAACAGTCCGATCATCGAATCAAACCTGTGTTTAACATGTAGGAGCATGTCCAGAACATGTTGAAGTCATGTCCTCTACATGCTTAAAACAGTTTTATCACATGTTCTAGGCATCTGGAACTTCTTTGGCAACATGCTTCCATTCCATCGATCGTCCTCCACAGCATTAGCACAAACTGTTGGAGGTCCGCGCCGGTTTCTTGGATCGACGCTGGGCCCCCCTCCCTGGTGCGCGGAGCGCGCCAGAGGCGGCGCCAGAGGTGCCGCAAGGCGACCAGCCCCTGCCCATCCAAGAACTCCGAAAGTTTGCATTAGCAGGAGGAGGAGGAGAAGAAGAAGAAGAAGAAGAAGGAGGAGAAAGACGAGGAGGAGGAGGCGTAGGAGGAGGAGGAGGAGGAGGAGGAGGAGGAGAAAGACGAGGAGGAGGAGGAGGATAAACAGGAGGAGGAGGAACATAATGATGATGATGATGATGATGATGATGATGATGATGATGATGATGATGATGATGATGATGATGATGATGATGATGCTGATGGTGATGAATGTGATGCTGATGCTGATGCTGATGCTGATGCTGCTGATGATGATGAAGATGATGATGACGATGATGCTGCTGCTGATGATGATGATCACCAGGAGGAGGAGGAGGAGGAGGAGGAGGAGGAGGAGGAGGAGGAGGAGGAGGAGAAGGGTGAGGCAGTTTTTCCTCTTGGGGCACATCTTCCCCAGCATGTACTGGGCGTCCGCCTCGCCCTTCTCCGCGGAGGAGATGAGCAGCCGCTGCGCCCGCTCGCGGCTCGGGGCGCCCTGCTCCTCGATGCCCAGCATGCCCAGGTGGTAGGCCGCGAGCGCCTCCGCGCGGGCGACCTCCCCGCACTGCAGCCACTCCATGCACCTGTCGGGCTCGGGCACTGGCAGGACTGGGCCTGGGACCCGGCTTCGTGGTGCGCGCTGTGGGGACGGCGTCTTTGTTTTCGGGCGGCGAGATCTGGACAGGTCCACTGCTCCCTGGCCAGGCCCAGCCGGAGCCCAGCAGCGGTGCAAACGCCTCGCCCTCCTGGCTTGCCCCAGGAGGGCGTCTACGAACAGCTCCTGGGCCAAGGAAGGGCCAGGGGGCAGTATATTACAACGTATAAGTTTCGTCGCCCGACCTCCCCATCCTGCCGGCCCAACGGGCCAGGGGCGTGCTAAGATTTCGGGTAACTGGTTCGCAACCTTTCTGATTCGCGCGCGCGCGCGGGGCGGCCCCTGGGGGTCCCGCACGGACCCCGGCCTGTCCCCGTCA
>CAUYUJ010001916.1:0-22500 GCA_963575745.1 Prorocentrum cordatum | reverse complement strand
TACATTTGCGCCCCGGAATGTATTGCACGCCCTCAATGTATTGCAACCCCACAAATAAATTGCACCAAATCTATTGCGCCATCCCCTTGTCGCTGGACACCCTTTTGGGTCAACCCGATCTCTCCTGATACTGATGTTCTTGGATGGGCGTTTTTTTGTTTCAAAAATACCGGTGCCGCTGCTCCCAAGTCTTGGTGGTCTCTAAACCAGGTGGTGAGACACCCGGTGGTGACTCCGATTCCCCCCAAAAATAATTCTGGGTCATCACCGGGTTTGGGGACACGCGGTCGCCACGAGGTTTTGCGTTTCCTGGGCCAGCCAACGCTCGAAAACCATGACCCAAATCGCCCAAAACTCACCACCGGGTGTTCTCACCACCACGTTTGGGGACCACCAAAAGCCCTCTCCCCGGTCTGCGTCCTGGCAAGGATTCCGGAGGGAGAAGCCATAAGTGGCGACGAGGGCTCCCCAGGACGAGCGGTGGCATCCGGGATCTCTTCCTGTCATTAAGATATTGCCGGCGCTTGACGCTTGGGCGCTTGTCCGACGATCCGCAGAAACCTGCGAGAACCTGATGGCGCCTGGGAGAATTCGGAAGAATCTGGAAGAATCTGGGACAATCCAGAAGAATCTGGAAGAGTCGATCATCACCGCCATCATCATCATCATCATCATCATCATCATCATCATCATCATCATCATCACCATCATCATCATCATCATCATCATCACCATCACCATCACCATCACCATCACCATCACCATCACCATCACCATCACCACCACCATCACCATCATCATCATCATCATCATCACCATCACCATCACCATCACCATCACCATCACCATCACCATCATCACCATCACCATCACCATCATCATCATCATCATCATCATCATCATCATCACCATCACCATCACCATCACCATCACCATCACCATCACCATCACACATCACCATCACCATCACCCATCACATCATCATCATCATCATCATCATCATCACCATCACCATCACCATCGTCATCATCATCATCATCATCATCATCATCATCATCATCATCATCATCATCACCATCACCATCACCATCATCATCATCATCACATCATCACATCATCATCACCATCATCATCATCACCATCATCATCATCATCATCATCACCATCATCACCATCACCATCATCATCATCACCATCATCATCATCACAATCATCATCATCATCATCATCATCATCATCATCATCATCATCATCATCATCATCATCATCATCATCATCATCATCATCATCATCCCCCCTCTTCCTGCTCTCGGCCACGGGCCTCCGGGAGCCCCTGCAGAGCCGCCCGGTCGAAATATATCACCGCCTCGGCGGGGTCGCCGGCCTCCAGCGACAGCTTCGCGTACGCGAGCTGGGCCTCCGCGTCTCCGCCGTCGGCCTCCTCGAGCAGATTAACGGGGAGGAGGAGGAGGAGGAGGAGGAGGAGGAGGAGGAGGAGGAGGAGGAGGAGGAGAAGGAAGAAGAGGAGGAGGAGGATGATGATGATGAGGAGGAGGAGGAGGAGGAGGAGGAGGAGGAGGAGGAGGAGGAGGGGCTGCGCAGCGTCGAGGGTGGAGGAGGGGGCAATGTTGCGTCCCAGGTCCATTGATGATGTTCCTGGGGCCCGACAACGCTCCTACCAGGACCGATACCGAGGAGAAGCGCCGCGACTTAAAACATCACGTCGTCGGAGGTCTGGGGAAACGCCGTGGCGGCGAACAGGGCGCAGAAGGACGTATTAATACTACGCGTCCTCCTTGGAGGCGTGCGTCCCACCAGATCACATACAGGTGTCGGAAACAATTCAGCAGCACTCGCGCATAACATATGGTGTGAACTCACCCCTCCCTCCCCCTCCGAGGGCCATGCTGGGCTCGGACCTCCCGCGCTTGAGCGTCGGACCAGCGATGCGTATACGTGCCAACTTTGAATTGCGGGGGCAGGGGGGGTGTTGCTTAATTTTTCCCTCAACCGTGGCATTGTCCTATTAGACATCTGGGAAGTATTTGGCAACATGCTTCCTCTCCATTGGTCGTCCTCCACAACCGTAGCACACACACACACACACAGACACACACACACCCACACCAACACACCACACACACCACACACACACCACACACACACACACACACACACACACACACACACATTCTCGAATACATCGTTGCCCCCGCGGCATGGCCAGAGAGCGCCCGCCACCGAGCAAGCACTGCAGCATCCCTGAGCGCGTCGCCCCTCTGGGGGCGACGCACACACAGAGTATACCTATGCTCGCAGAGGAGCAGAAGCTCCCCGTCGCTCGGACGTCCACTCCCTGTGTTTTTTTTCGGTTTCGTGCGTGGTTTTTTCGCAGGAAGATCCAGGATGCTCCTTAATAATCCCCGCCGGGAAAAAGTGCACACGTCCGAGCGATACCAAGGAAAACGGTATGAGCATGAACTTTTGACGGTCCGCGCGGACGGTGTAAACATAGTCATACACATAGGCGTAAACGTAAGCGTGCAGAGGAGCAACACACGGTAGAAACATACACACACAACCATGACACAGCGGCATAGGGATGAACTTTTGACGGTGACGGTCTTCGCGGATTGCTTTGATCTGCGCTGAATCCCCCTCCCTGGTGCGCGGAGCGCGCCAAGGGCGGCGCCGGAGGCGCTGCCAGGGGGGCCCCACGCAGATCCAAGAAATCCGCGAGGACCGCCAACAGCTCATCTTCATGCCGTTTTCGTTTTTCGAGTCTGGGTGAAACCGAAGCTCCCCGTCGCTCGGACGTCCATTCCCTGTGTTCTTGTTCGGTTTCGTGCGTGGTCTTTTGTCGCAGGACGGTCCAGGATGCTCCTCAATAGTCCCCGCCGGGAAAAAGGGCACACGTCCGAGCGATACGCGGAGTTCCATCTTCAGCTGTGCGCTCCTCCTCTTCCTCCTCCTCCTCCTCCTCCTCCTCCTCATGTTACTGTTTTTTCTCCCTCCTCCCTCCCCCCGTATCTGTCACCTCTCCTCCTCCTCCTCCTGCTCCTCATCCGTCTCCGCTTCTTCCTCCTCCTCCTCCTCCTCCTCCTCCTCCTCCTCCTCCTCCTCCTCCTCCTCCTCCTCCTCCTCCTCCTCCCCCTCACTCCTCCTCCTCCGCTGTGCGCTCCGTCTTCAGCTCGTCGAGCGTCCGCCCGCCCGTCGCCGCCTCGGGGGCCTCCCCGCCACCGCCGCCCCCGCTGCAGCCTGGGCGGGCCCCGCCCGCGGCCGAGGCGGCCGGCGGCCGTGGATCGTTTGGACGCCGGAGGCAGGAGGAGGAGGCAGGAGGCAGGAGGCAGGAGGCAGGAGGAGGAGGAGGAGGAGGAGGAGGAGGAGGAGGAGGAGGAGGAGGAGGAAGGAGGCAAGAGGCAGGAGGCAAGAGGAGGAGGAGGAGGAGGAGGAGGAGGAGGAGGAGGAGGAGGAGAAGGAAAAGGAGGAGGAGGAGGAGCAGGAGGAGGAGGAGGAGGAGGAGGAGCAGCAGCAGGAGGAGGAGGAGGAGAAGGAGGAGGAGAAGGAGGACCACGAGGAGCGCACGAGAAGGGCTGGCGCGCCGCTGGCTGCCTCGGCCGCAAGCGGGCGTGGGCACGGTATAACACTCCGCGAAACTCAGCGCAAGCTCTGCCCAACCCCCGTCGCCCCGAGTTTCAATGTTCAGTTGCGCGCGCGGCACGGTCCGCGGACGCCGACGATCAGGCGTTTCGGCATCGACATTGAAATCTGGGGGTCTGGAGGTGCAGACGCGGTGCGGGAAACACCTGCGTTAAGTTTCCCGGAGGGATGTAGGTTCGTGTGCTGACGACTCCAGCGTTGACTTCTGAAACCGCGCGGGTCGCAACCTCAAACGATGGGCGGCTTCTCGATCGCCAGATCGTTCCATGTTGGCCGCCTCTGGGCCACCAGCGGCTTCCAACCTTACACGCCCGCGGCGTGGTCGCCGCCGCGTCGACAGGACACGAACCTACCGCATGGAACACATCGACACGATGCCCAACTATAGAAGTCGTCCCAAGCCGACGGCGGCCGCTGCCGAGCAGGCGGCCTTATGCTCCAGATGGGCAGCGTCCGCGGCGACACCGACCGCGAGTCTGGCCCGGCAGTCGGTGGGCGATGGGGGATCGGTGCGTACCCCCTCCTGAGCCTATCCTTAGGTCGGGCCTGTCCCCCTACAGGGGGATTTAGGACGAAAAATAAAAACTGTACAAAAAATACTCAAAACATGGCCCCGGGGGAGCCCAATACGCAGCCAAGGAGCCCCAAGACGCTACCAAGAAGCCCCCAAGTAGCCCCCAATACGGCCCCAAGAGGCCCCATATAGCGCTCCAGGGCCGACGGAATGAGCGAAGCGATTAAATAACAAATATACAAAAAATGCTCAAAAGATGCCCAAAAATGCTCAAACAACAATCCCCGTATTATTTTTTTGACCATTTTTGAATACTCCTCCTGTAGGGGGACAGGCCCGACTTAAGCCTGTCCCCCCCTGTCGCTGCCCCTGGCCACCCCGGCGAAGGGCCACTCCGACGCGAAGCCGACCCCACCCCAGCGACCGCCAGTATGTTTAGGCGACGTGTTCAAGCAAGACTGCTTCAGCCAGAAAAGTGCCCCGGGAGCATCTCGTGCAAACCACGGACCGTGCTTAGAGCATTATTCTTCTTTGCTGGGCCCCATGGGCAGGTATCGGGGGCGTCCAAGAGAGGGATTCGCAACGCATGGCCCGAGGCACTTGCGCGGCCCAGGGGTCGCCTGGGGACGTATCAAAATAAGAGGAAGCGCCATGACATCTGGGAGGACATCATGGCGTCGGCCATGCTATCCACTCCCCCCTGGTCACCACCCGCCTCTCGGCCGCCCCCGAAGGCAACCACGCCTCGGCACTGCTTGACACCCCAGCGACCTGGGGAGATCAAAAAGGTACCGATACCGCTACTCTCCGGACCTCTCCCGGGGTGCGTCCTGACCCGAATTTCCAGGCGAATCCAGCGGTGGCGACGAGGGCCTCTCAGGAGGCCCAAAAAGGGGAAAACTAGGGAAGGGTAGCGATATGGGTGCCTTTCAGGCGTTGGCCGAACTGGGTTTAGTGGGACCTGGTTTAGTGATGTGTACTGGGGGACGCCCTCTGGCCCCGCTCCACTAACCCGAACTGCCATCACCCGAACAAAGACCAGCTACGGCAGACCTGGTTTAGTGATTCTGGCCGATTTCGGGGCTCCAGGGCCCTACCACTGACCGGGGCCCCTCACCCGGGGTCCTGGCTACCCCGACATCCGACGTCTCGATCTTTTCGAGACTTCCCTGGGACCGGTTTTTCATCCCGAGTCGTTTTTTGACGGTCCCGAGGCCCGGCGCCCCGAGAGGCCGAAAACTATGAAAAACCTCCGCCTCAATTTCTTCGAGGCGCCCGATGTCTGGCTGTACACCCAAGCCCTTTCCTCCTCTGACGACCGCCGCGTGCCCTGCGGCGCGTGCGCCCAGGCGCGGCGCCGCCGCGCCGCGGCGACGCCCCGCGCGGCCCGCCGCGCCGCGCCCGCCGGGGCCCGCCGGCGCGAGGCGCTGCCCGGGCCCCGCGCAGCGGCCGGCCGGCGCCCCGCGGCGCACGGCGAGGCCACAGCGCCCCCACCTCGAGGGGAGGCGTCGGCCGTGGCACTCGGCACCTCCTCCTCGTCCTCCTCCTCCTCCTCCTCCTCCTCCTCTCCTCCTCCTCTCCTCCTCCGCCTCGCCACTCCTCCTCCTCCTCCTTTCTCCTCCTCCTCCTCCTCCTCCCTCCGCCTCCTCGTCCTTCTCGTCCTCCTCCTCCCTCCTTCCTCCTCCTCCTCTCCTCCTCCTCCTCCTCGTCCTCGTCCTCGTCCCTCGTCCCCGTCCTCCTCGTCCTCCTCCTCCTCGCCCCTCCTCTTCCTCCTCCTCCTCCTCCGCCTCCTCCTTCTCCTCCTCCTCCTCCTCCGCCTCCTTCTCCTCCTCCTCCTCCTCGCCCCACCAACGTGAGGTAGCCAAGATTAGGGAAACAAGCCAGGACATAAATATCCCGTGCTGGAGGCGAGCCCTTCGGTATTGCCAACGCGCGCCCGGGGAAGAAGTAATCGCGTTCGGGCACCCCTCTTTCTGATAAAAGCTCGGAGGTCCGCGCGGATTTCTTGGATCGGCGCTGGACACCCTCCCTGGCGCGGAGAGCGCTCCAGGGGCGGCGCCAGAGGCGCCGCCAAGGGGGCCAGCGCGGATCCGGGAAATCCGCGCGGACCTCCGAAATTTTATTTTTATGTCATTGCTCGTTCCCCTAAAGATCCGGCGCTGGTTCGACAAGGGGGAAACGGGTCCTGAGGCTTTTCGCAGTTGCGGAGCTCTCGAGGCCCACGGGCTCCGGGACTGTTAGAAAACGACTCTGGAGAAAGAACTGGTCCTGGCGCCGTCCTCGTCGTCGTCGTCGTCGTCGTCGTCGTCGTCGTCGTCGTCGTCGTCGACGGCGACGGCGACGGCGACGGCGACGGCGACGACAACGAGCGACGGCGACTCCGCGCAGCGTGGGCGCTGGAAGCCCTCCCCGAACTGCTCCGGAGGCTTACGGTCCGCCGACCGTCAGCGCGGTGCCCGCGGCCGGCAGCAGCGGCGCCGCCAGGGCCTGCGCCGGGGCCTGCCAGGAGGGGAGGAAGAGGAGGAGGAGGAGGAGGAGGAGGAGGAGGAGGAGGAGGAGGAGGAGGAGGAGCAGGAGGAGGAGGAGGAGTGGAGTGGCGCGGTCAGTTGGTACAAAGCTCGTCTCTTCGCCCTCCTCCTCGCCCCTGCGCGCGCGCGCTGGCAGGAGGGAGGGCCGTACAACAGCTGTTTGTGCCCAGCCCAGTGTGACAAAGCGGCGTAGCCGCCGAAGGCGTACAACGCGAGCCTGTACACAGCAGTACTCATCACCATCACATGTTCGAGACCGTCAACTAATTAGTACATTGTGAGGAATGGGTTCTGGAGGAGGAGAAGGACACAATGGATACGTGCGACAATAGACCTTGCTACGTGGTCTAGGAGCACATGTCTCGTGGATCTTTGACCTTCCTGAGGTACCCGGGGGCTCCTGTGGGCACCCAGGGCCATCGGGGGACACGACATTTCCGCGGGGCACCTGCTGGCCGACTGGCTTCTTTTTTGTTGCAACAACGCAAACTACTGCACGAGCAGCCTGCAAACATCGAGCCCGTGCCCCGCACCATGGAATAGAGAGATGACGGATGAAGCCGACGGATGAGGCCGTCGTGCGAGCTGGTCAGACGTATAGTTCTCGCGCAACGCAGCGGCAGCAAGACGCGCAAATAGAGCGGAACTAGCCTCGGAACGATGGAGCGTGTGAGCATGCGTGTTGCACGGTCGAGTCTCTGACTTTCCAGCAAGAAGGGGGATCAACCATAATTTTAAATTAACACAAGCGAGGACAGACAAACCAGGAGAGAGAGAGAGAGAGAGAGAGTGATAGCAACAGGCAGACATGTCGTCAAGAGCTGGAGCATGCACAGTGATAGAAAACACTCGCACTGCCCATTACAATTGCAGCAGAAACAACAGGATGATAATGGCATGTTGCGTCTTGCATCGACACCATCATGTTAAGGATGCGTTTGCTTGAACACGCGATGCTGTGTTCATCACAAGATTGCTAAATTTGAATGGTGTCTCGATGCCGTGTTGGCTTCAGTAGTGCATATCCGAGAACATGCGAGGTACGAGGCACAACTCGGTAAGATAAGAAATTCAGCCTCTGGCTGGTCCTCAATCGCGAGCACGCCCACAACACTCACACGCATGCTGGCACTTTAAAGGACAACAATAATGTGCTCTTGAAGGTCTGCTTGAAATGCTCTGCCGCTGATTCAGGGGAATGTCTGTGCGAAGCTGACCACGTAATATCGCCACCCCCTTGGCGGCTTCTCGAATTACAGCAAAAATGTGATCGACCATCCCACTCATAAAATAATAATTCCTCGCCCAAGATCGCAACCAAAATCAAACGATCGAAGTACACCTGCTTCACACGTATCCATTGAAATCGCCATTCTCCAGACGATCCTCTGCGCGTCAATTGTGAGGATTTTACCTCCACCCTTATCCCTCCTGCCAAAAAATCATAAGCGCTTGAGTTCTGGCTTCTTCTCCTGCCGTTCCAATCGAACTGTACGGAGGGCGACTCCGGCAGGTCTCCGCCAGGATACAGCAGTGTTGAATAAACGTCTTGGACAAATGACTGTAGAACCAATCCACGCATCGGGGGGGTCACATGGTCCAGCAAAGTGAAAGGTAATTGCGTTTGCTGTGGCTTCACAAGCTTCTGGACTGAGGAAAGTGGAACTCGATGGAGCAATTTCCATCGAACCTTGCCCAACACATTATCAAGCGCATCTTGCCAATTATTGCAAACGGAAGAAGCAGAAACTCCGATATTGCACCCATGTGTGATGCTGCGTTTCCCATGTGTTCGAATACGAGTCTCAAGATCCCACTCCCAAATGAGCATCTCCGTTGGTGTAGAACCGACCAACAACAATTGGTCAAAATCCGTTGTCTTGACGCCATACCATACGAATGACCAACCGCTTCTAGTCGAGCGAAAGCTGGCGGTCTTAACTGTCACTCGACGGCCACCTGATAGAAAAGCACACGATAAATTGCTTGAGAGCCCGCGCTTCCAATCTTCGCAACCTTCATTCACATGTCCTGGCTCCGGACTTCCAGGCGATAGAAGCTCGGCATAAAAGTGTCGACACAAGTCCTCTGTAATCTTTCCGCGGGCAGAGGGCGGCAACGTGTGGAACGCACATCCTGCATAGAAAGCATCGTGGCTTCTACGGTGGAGCGTAACCAACCCCCTTAGCCTCTCGTTGCAAGCCTGTGTTCCTAATGCGCACAGCCTTGGTGAAGCAAATGCTCGGGAAACGTCCTGTCGGTATCGACTGCTCGGTGGAATCTCCCGCTGACCTGCCGATGCCGGGCACAGAAGCGTGGGCCCCGATGCCCGCAACCGCGTACGACAGAGCTTCTGGATACGTCCACGTCGTAACATCATGCGCTGGGCAACCGGTGTGGCAGTTTCTGACCTGTGCTACGTTTTTGGGTCCGCAGGCGCAGCAGCCAGAACCGAGAACGGCTCGAGCCAATTTGGCTCGAGCCATAATGGCAACGGAGGCCGACTGGCTTCTCACTTGATGCGGCTACTGCATCGGCATTGGACCCAGGCCTTCGCACTTACACTTCAGGATTCTAGTCGCGATTCTGGCGTCCTGGGATCTATGAGTAACAACCCGCGGCGCAAAACCAGCCCCCTGGGATGGGGTCGAGAGTTCTGGGACCCAAGGTCGTGAACACAAGTGGATAGGAGGTCTGGGCAGGAGTCTCCGAAAGGCTGCGAGTGGCTTGGAGGGCCGCTCGAATCAGCCAGCAAGGCTAGAAGCGTGAACGTCTGCAACGATTCCGAAGCTGGGGGGAGGTCCTTCTTCAAAACGGTAATATCGCTGGTCACACGGGGCTCTCGCCTGAGCGGCAGGCCCATAGGGTGGTGGCCTTCAAAGGGGGCGCTTCACGCACTGAACAGGCAGGCTTGCAGGGACTGTTGCGGAGCGAACTTGTGATGGGAGGGTGTATTGCAGCATCGCTGTTGCATCTTGGGTTTACTCTGGTCCTCCTCCTCCTCCTCCTCCTCCTCCTCCATCGTTGCAGCGGCTGTGGTTGGAGCGGACGAACCGCAGTGTCAGTATGATGTGGCCGCCAAGAGAATATGAAGTACCGGCTTAGGCGATGTGCAGTGGCCTGAGGAATGGAGGCCAGGCCTGCCATGGCACTGCACTGTGAAGGTTCTGTTCCCCCCGATAATGGGAAACACATATTCTTGGCGCGGGCTTATTGACGCATTGCGACCCTCAACAATACATGGAAAAAAACTGCTCCCCCACGGCGGCCACCGCTGATGTTCTCGGTGGAGGGGATGAGGATGCCTGGTGATGATGCTGCTGATAATCGTGATGATGATGTTTATGTTGATGATAACAATGATGATGACGATCGCGATGACGATGCTGCTGATGATGCTGATGATGATGAAGATGCTGATGTTGATGATGATGATGATGATGCTGATGATGATGATGCTGCTGATGATGATGATGCTGCTGCTGATGCTGCTGATGATGATTATTATTTGGGGAAGGACGAAGAAACAAAGGACGAGCTCAATTGCCAGCCGGAGGTTTTTGTTTGGGGGGGGGCGGGCAGCATTGAAGGCCCTCTGAGGTCACCTGGGCCCAGGAAGGGGGCGATTGCTATAAGTGGAAGCAGAGGGGGCCGCGAGGGCGCGCAGGGGCCCTCCGCGCTCGAGCGACGGCGGCAACGGCGCCGACGCCAACGCCGACGCCGACGCCGACGACGCCGACGCCGACGCCGACGCCGACGACGACGCCGCCGACGGTGCCGACAAGACGACGAAGACGCCGCCGCCGACGACGACGACAACGACGACGACGACGACGACGACGACGACCACGACGACGACGACGACGACGACGACGACGACGACGACGACGACGACGACGACGACGACGACGACGACGACGGTGGCGGCGGCGCGGCGGCGGCGGCGACGGCGACTGCTCCAGCCAGGGGAAGTGCAACGGCTGCAACCTGGTCCTCGAAGGAAGGGGAAGAGACTGGCCGTCATCGGCATCTCCCCGTCCTCTCTCTGCGTGGGCAGCGATGCGGTCGGGACCTCTTGCTCAGCGCGTCGCGGCAGCGGTCCCAGCGGCACGCTACGCCTTGCGAGTGGATAGCGTGTCGGTCCGCTCCGCAGGAGGCCGGGAAACGCAGAAACTCGAGACGTTGACGCCCGGGGACGGGGACATGGAGAGCGTGTCGCGCCGAGGCGTGATGGGCAAGGAACGGTGGAGCGACACGCTTACCGAAAGATGCCGACCGTAGGGGTCGGCTACACGCAGGAGTGACCCTGGGTAAGAGTGACCTTTGGTGCGCGGCTTTTTGGGGGCCGCGGGGGGGCCAAACCTGGGCACACAAGCCGCTGCTCCCGCCTCGTTTTCAGCCATCTGGGGACCCAAGCCACTCCGGCGAACGGTCACTCGTACGTCTAGTCGGAGGGGGGGACCTGGCTCGGGGTGGGAAGGTCGACCCGGCATGAGCGACACCCCGCCGATAGGTCGGCGACAGGCCCCCGATAGCGACTCGGCACGCTCCTCGGCGGGGAGGGACGCCGCGCCCCGGTCGGCCACGAGTGGGCGATTGGGGGCCGATGCGCTCCTCCTCAGCCCATCCCCCCCAGCGTTGCCCCTGGCTTTCTGATCATAAATCGGGGGCGGCCAAGACTGGGGGGGGGGGGGCGCAAATCATGGCCAGCGCCATGCGCGCGGCACAGGGGAGGGGGGCCAGGAGCGCAGTGAAACAAGAAGAGGCGCCATCTTGGAGGAACAAGATGGGTACGGAAAGAGTGGGCACAACGCCCTCCTCCTCCTCCTCCTCCTCCTCCTCCTCCTCCTCACGTATTGTGTGCTGTATTTCGTGTGGGGCGTATGCGTGGGGCGGGGTCAGGGAGCTCGCTGTCCGTGAATGTCACGGTCACAATGCGGGGAAGGGGCTCAAGCAGCAGCGATCACGGTTGCTCGCGGGTCTCTTCCCCAGGTGGCTAAGCAAGTACAAAGGCTGGAAGGTGAGCTGTCTCGAGAGGCCCGTCCCTGGAGATCTCCTGGACTTGGCTAGGGCTATTCTCGACCGTCCCCAGGCGCGTGTGTCGGCGCCAGCCTCCAGAGCCGTTTTCCCCAGGGGACCGCCTTGGCAGGTTCCCATGGGGCGAGGGCCTCTCCTTGCCCGCTTCGGCCTCACGGTGGACTCGCTCCCGTTCTGGGAGCTGGAGGCCGCCCGTCGGGGTGCGAGGGAGGATGAGGAGTCGGTTTAATTTGTTTCCGTTTTATCCTCGCGGTCGGTTTCTTGGACGCCGTCCGCCCTCGTCTTATCTTACCTCCTCCTCCTCCTCCAGCTCCTCCTCCTCCTCCCCCCTTCCCTCCTCCGCCCGCCGCCGCCGCCCGCCGCCGCCGCCCTTGCTCTCCTCACATCGGATCTGGGGTCGGCACGATCGAAATGGGTACGGAAAGAGTGGGTACAATGCCCAACATCAGCTCCTGTTCACTTTGAACAGGGCTCGCTGTGCGCGCCGCCGCGGCCTGTGTCCGCTTGGAACAGAAGGCCGCCTGCCCAACAGCGGCCGCTGTTGGTTTGGGACAACATTTGCTGTTGGGCATTGTGCCCGTTTTTTCCGTACCCATTTTGGGCGTCTAGAGCCATGAAATCTGAGGAAATATCATGGCCCACGCCATGCTATCCACCCCCCCCTAGTCATCACCCCCCTCTTGCCGCCCCCGAATAACTCGGCTCTCCGGCGGCCGTTCAGGGTGGCCCGGGCACCCCGGGGAACGACCAGGAGCGCCGTCGGCGAGGCGCAGCCGCTGGAAGAGGCCCCGAGGCTGGACAATCGCCGAAGAAAACAGCCGAAAGCCTCGAACCTCGAACCCCGGAGCGCGCTCTCCCCCCCCAACCGAGCTCCTGGGAGGCCTCCGCGGGAATGAGGACGCGACGAGGACGGCCAGCGAGGAGGACGACGACGACGATAACGACGATGACGACGACGACGACGACGACGGCGACGAATCGAATGCGTGGCCTGCGCGCCCCTCGGCGGCCCTGGTCCAACGGCATAATAAGCAACAGAAGAACCTAACATACAAAAGCACCAGCACACCGCAGCCGCGAGGGGTCCGCACGCGTTGCTTGTGGCCTAGTAAGCACGCGGAAGACATACCCGAAACAGGCCGACCCCCAACGCAGCCATCGCGGCCCGCCCCGTCCGCGAGACTGGCTCCGGGCGGCAGGAGGAGGGGGAGGGGGAAGGGGGAGGAGGAGGGAGGAGGAGGGGGAGGAGGAGGAGGAGGAGGAGGGAGGTAGGATGAGGAGGAGGAGGAGAGGAGGAGGGCGGAGGAGGTGGAGGAGGCAGGAGGAGGAGTGAGATTGCGGAGGAGGAGGAGGAGGAGGAGGAGGCGTCCCAAACGGCCTCGGCGAGGAAGCCAAAATCATTGGTTTTACCATGGTTTTGGCCCCATATCGGCCTCTTGGGGGGGGGGGCTGTAATGAGTAACCTCCCCTCCTGTGATCGATCTCACCCAAGATGGCCCAAAGATGGTCCCCAAGGCTCCCAAGGGTGCCCCAAGAGGTGGCCAGGAAGCCCCAAGAGGCCTCCAGGATGCCCCCAAGAGGCTCCCAAGAGACCCCCAAGAGGCCCCAAAAGACCCCCAGAGGCACCCAAGATGCTCCAAGAGGCCTCGGCGAGAATGCCAAATCATTGATTTTACAAAAAGGTTTTAGCCACATGTTGGCCTCTTGGAGGGGGCACTGATTAAGATGACTCCAAGAGCGCCTGGGAGAGCCCAAAATGACATCCAAGATGGCTCAAGATATCCCAAGATGTCTCAGAATGGCTTCCTCTGTGTGCTGCCCACTTCCCTGATCGAGGCAATTCCTCTGGGCATCGTTTCTGCATGGGCTGGTGGGGATTCGCGAAGCGTTAACAATTTCTAAAAAACGAATGTGCGCCACGCTGAGGCGAGAACCACATGTTGAAAACCTCCCGCCCTCAATCCGTGAAACTCTTGCGAATGTATGAACGCATGTGCTCCGCGCTGAGGTCAGAACCACGTTTTGAAAACGACCCGCCCTCAATCCGTGAAACTCTTGCAGATGTTCAAAACACATGTGCACCGCGCTGAAGCGAGAACCACATGTTGGAAACCACTTGCCCTCAATCCGCGAATCTCTTGCAATTTGTTTAAACGAAGGTGCGCCGCGCTAAGGCGAGAACCACATATTGAAAACGACCCGCCCTCAGTCCGTGAAGCTCTGGCCAATGTGTAAGCTTCAGAGTCATCAATGGTGAGAAAGTCTCAGGCGAAACGCCCGACCCGCCCTAAAAACTGGCCTCGGGGTGCGACAGGGAGAACAACAATTAGAAGGAAAAGGAATGGAGGAGGAGAAAGAGGAGGAGGAGGAGCAGGAGAAGGAGGCGGAGGAGGAAGAGGTAGGAGGAGGAGGAGGAGGAGGAGGAGGAGGAGGAGGAGGAGGAGGAGGAGAAAGAAGAGGACGCATCCTTCAGCCTGCGCTGGTGGCGCGCCGCCCGCTCTGCCAGGACGTCGAACATCCACCTGCGGCGGGGTTGCGCTGGCGGGCCGCCTCTGAGTGTCCAAGACACGGCCTCCGAGCTTCGGTCGCAACTCGCTGCGGCGCTCTTTAGGGTCTGGGCGCACTCCTCTTCCGCCGTCGCTCAGGCCATCGTCTCCTGCAGTCGTCCCAGCGCCCCCTGCTGGATCAGCTAACGGGTTGCGCCGCGCTCGCTCGGAGCTGGCGTGCCAGTGCCTCCAAGCCCGAAGTGAGGACGGAACCTGCACTCACCAACGTGCACCAGCTCCCGTCACTGGTCGGGGCATGTGGCCGTGCAGGCCCTCCTTGAGCGTGTCGCAGAAGTGGATCAGGGCTGGGCCGCTGACACTGGTCGGCTCCCTCGAGAGCGTCGCGGCACCACCCCCTCCCACGACTGCCTCGTAGGCGTCTAGGGAGCATCCGTCGCATCCGCCGACTATGAACGTGCCGCCACCAGCACGCGAGAGGAAATGCTGTATGCTCCCTCGAAGCTCGTGGCCAGGGTGTGTGCCAGTCGGCGTCCTCGGCTCCCCGAGGAGATCTTCGCTAAGGCTGTGTGCCAGTCGGCGTCTTCGCTGGTCCACGACATGGGCGCCTCGAGTGCTGGTGGGCCCGCTCCTCAGAGCCCGTCCGACCCAGACCGGCCGCCCGAGGACAGACCAGCGGTTGGATTGTCGTTTCAGAAGAACGAGCACTACCAATCCACCCAATCGGTAAAACATCGGCGGATCTGTTTGTCCGACCCGACTGCCAGGATCCGCCAGGCCGCTTGCTTGGAAACTCGACCGCCCGCTGCGCGCCCACGGCCTGCTCATCACCACGACTGCCCCTGCTGGCGCAGCCCTCCGCCTGGCGCCACGTCGGCTGCCCTGTCGTGGAGGGGAGCCTGCGGCGGGCTCGCCGTCGTCTGCGACGATCTCAGCGTCGTCCTCCTCTGGCGGCTCGGCAGCGGTGGGCCGGATCCTGCGCGCAGCAGTGGCGGCGACCAGCGCCGTGGGCGGAGCGGCCGGGCTCGGAGGCGGCGGGTCGCTTCGTGCCCGCAGGCCGCGGGCATGCCGCTCGGCGAGCGGCCAGTACTGGCCCCCTCCTGCACCTCCGAGGCCTGCGAGGCCGAGTGGCGCTGGCCTCTCCGCCGCCTTTGCCCACCCCCGACGTCGGTGCGGAAGGGCCGCCCAGCGGGCGGGATCAGCTTCCCTCAGCGGGGGGCGCCGAAGGGCCCACCCCGCTCTTCCCCCCGGCCTAGCTTGTGCCGCCTTCCTTGACACCAGCCTCCCACATCTCACACGTACGTGCTGCTGCTCAGGGAGGGGTGAGGAGGAGGGGGAGGAGGAAGGAGGGGGGAGAGAGAAGCGGGACCCCGTGCGATGGGCGCGATCGAAGCCCAGCTCGGCGTCTCGGGCCCAAGCCGCGGGGCAACGGGAGGCAGGCTCAAGCGGAAGTGTCTCCGCCGCATCCGCAGTGGGCGAGATCGCCTGCTGCGATGGAACCCTACATCGCCCTGCTGCTGCTGCTGCTGCTCCTCCAACTCCTTCTCCTCCTCCTCCTCCTCCTCCTCCTCCTCCTCCTCCTCCGCTTCCGCCTCCTCCTCCTCCTCCTCCTCCTCCTTCTCAACATCCTCGTTCGCCTCTGCGTTCATCCAGCCAGAGCTTCTGGAACCTTTGACAGCGCCATAAAAGAAACATAACCATGCGTCCTCCTCCGCCTGCTGCGGGAGGAGGGAGTTAGGAGGAGGGGAATATAATGAAACAAAGGACATAACAACTCCTCCTCCTCCTCCTCCTTCTCCTCCTCCTTCTCCTCCTCCTCCTCCTCCTCTTCCATCCCATCCTCCTCCTCCCTTCCCCCTCCCTCTCCTCCTCCTCCCCCTCACCCCCCTCCATTTCGTCCTCCTCCTCCTCCGTTTCTCTCCCATCTGAAACAACTCCTCCCTGTCGCACCTCGAGGCCTGTAGAGAGAGAGAGAGAGACAAAAAAAGCGGGCCAAGCGTTTCGCCTGAGACATTCTCGCAATGTCTGATCCTGAGCCTCAAAAGGTGCAACACTTTCACGGGTGGAGGGTGGGTGGTTTCAAAATGTGGCTCACGCCTTAGCGCCGCGTGCATCCATCTTAAAACATTGCCATGCACTTCGTGGGTGGAGGGCAGGCCGATTTCAAAATGTGGCTTTGGTATTAGCGCCCGCCATAAACATTTGCGAAGGCTTCGTGGATGGAGAGCAGGTCGTGTTCAAAATGTGGCTCTCGCCATAGCGCCGCACACATCCGTCCTGAAACTGTGCAAGGGTTTCATGGATGGAGGGCGGGTCGTTTTCAAATCGTAGCTCTTTCCCAGCCCCCCGAAAATGTGTCTCAAAAGCTGCAAGAGCTTCACGGATAGAGGGCGGTCATGTTTTCAAACTGTGGTTATCGCCCTAGCGCCGCGCGCAATCGTTTAAATAGTTTAAACAAATTTCGGAATTTCGCATGGCTGGCGTCCCAGATATGGTGTTTTGGCTTGATGTCGGCCTGTCAGGGCGCAACGATTACGTTGATTCATGGTTGTGAAGTCCACGAAGTGGTGTTCTGGCACGACTCGAGATCGTCAAGACGCAAAAGTATCGGTGATTTGCGGCGTCGAACTCCCAAGGATGGTGCTCGAGCGCAACTCAGGATTTTCAAACGATTGTTCTCCATTCGGGCACTTCCTTCAGCGAAAACGAATCCTTGTAAGGGCCTATGAGGGATGAGCTTGCAGGGATGGTTTACTGCAGTATCGTTGACGGGTCTTGGGCTTGCATTGGTCCTCCTCCATTCCTTACCCTTGTAAATAACTCCTCCCTGTCGCACCCCAAGGCCAGTGCTTAGGGCGGGCCGGGCGCTTCGCCTGAGAATTCCTCATCATTCATGACCCTGAAGCTAATCAAGCGACAACAGTTTCCCAGATGGAGGGCGGGTCGTTTTCAACATGTGGCTCTCGCCTTAGCGCCGCGCACATTCGTTCAAAAAAATTGCAAGAGCTTCGCGGATCGAGGGCGGGTGGTTTTCAAAATGTGGCTATCGCCCTAGCGCCGCGCACATTCGTTCTAAACAGATTGCACGAGCTTCACGGATTGAGGGCGGGTGGTTTTCAACATGTGGCTATCGCTTTAGCGCCGCGCACATTCGTTCTAAACAGATTGCAAGAGCTTCGCGGATTGAGGGCGGGTGGTTTTCAATATGTGGCTATCGCCCTAGCGCCGCGCACATTCGTTCTAGATAGTTACAAGAGCTTCACGGATTGAGGGCGGGTGGTTTCCAACATGTGCCTATCGCCTTAGCGCCGCGCACGCTCGTTTTAAACATTCGCAAGAGTTTCACGGATTCCCATGGTCAGCGTACCAGAACATGCGTTTTGGAAGAATTGGAGATTATGCGGGCGCAGCGATTATGTTGATTCGCTGTGTTGAAGTACCTCTGGCACGATTCTGGATCGTCAAGACGCAGCAGTCAGGTTGATACTTACGTGGCGTTGAAATCCCGAGAGCACTGTTTTGGCACGCTTCAGGATATTCAAACTGTTGTCTTCCAGCGAGGCAGTTCCCTCAATGGAAATGAACCGTTGTAGGGGCCTACGAAGAGGGAGCTTGGAGGGAGGGTGAATTCCAACATCGTTGATGACTCTTGGGTTCCTCCTCCTCCTCCTCCTCCTCCTCCTCCTCATCCTCTTCCCTCTCCTCCCCCACCGCCGACAAAGACGACGACGTCGAGGGCAACTCGTGACTGACCCCCCGCCCCCCCCATGGATTCGCGCCTCTCCGCGGCGCGCTCTTGCCCACGACCCTGTCCGCGGGGAGGCGGCACGGCGAGGGGGGGGGAGGCGGCATGGCGGGGGGGGCAATGACCTCCCCCCACCCCCGCCACCACCACCCGGAGGAAGAGGAAGAGGAGGAGGAGGAGGAGGAGGAGGAGGAGGAGGAGGAGGAGATGAGGAGGGGAGGAGGAGGAATTAGGAGGAGGAGGAGAAGAGGAGGAAGGAGGAGCAGGAAGGAGGAGGAGAAGAAGGAGGAGGAAAAGCAAGAGGAAGAGAAAGAGGAAAAGGAAGAGGAAGAGGAGGTGGAGGAGGTGGAGGAGGAGGAGGAGGAGAAAGAGGAGAAAGAGGAGAAAGAGGAGGAAGAGGAAGAGGAAGAGGAAGAGGAAGAGGAAGAGGAAGGGAGGAGGAGGAGGAGGAGCAGCAGCAGCAGCAGGAGCAGGAGCAGGAGCAGGAACAGGAGGAGGAGGAGGATGAGGAGGAGGAGCAGCAGGAGGAGGAGGAGGAGGCACAGGAGGAGCAGGAGGAGGAGGAGGAGGAGGAGGAGGAGGAGGAGGTTCAGTTCAGTTCAGTTCAGCCTGCTCGCCGGCTCCCGTAGGAGCGGTCCTCTGAAGGGCAGGCGGCACTCAAAGCGTGAAACTACATGCTCCGCGCCGGCTCACAACAACTCGGCAATCACACTACTCTGCATGAACTGCAACAGTATCCCTCCAGCGAAGATGAGGCCGGCCAGGACGCCGTTTGGGTAGGCATCTGAACCACGGGCTCCACTGGAGCAGTCTGCGACTCCACTTCTGCGGGTCGTCGCGCGACACTGCGTCCCTGAATTTGACTTTTCGGGCCGCCTGCGTCACCTCCCAGCTCTCGTACCCCCACAAAGCGCACTTGTTTTCTACATGCTCTGTGGCCCTCTTGATGTAGTCAACCCAAGACTCAACTTCACCTCGCGCGACTCGAAATATCTTCCGTACCATTTTTCGCCAAGCCGTCCTGAGTCTGTTGCCGAGGCTTGAAGTCATCGTCCAACACTCACTGGCGTAGAGGGCTGTCGGGGTAACCACCGCATTGAACAACTTGAGTCGCGACTGGAGAGGATACGAACGGGAACATAAGATGTCTTTGAATTTTGCGAAACACCTCCACGCGGCATTGACTCTGTTCGTAAACTCTGCTTCATGGAAACTGCCCAGGCAGATCTGCCTTCCCAAGTATCGTTCCGCGCCCGCGGGTGGCACCACTTCTACGTCAGCGCCGGCAACTCGCACGTGTGCAGGCAATTGCCCGTAGCTGTTGGTGAGCACCTTTGTCTTCCCGAAAAAAAAAAAAACAAAAAAAAAATGGGGTGCAAAAAAAACGCCGTATTTGCAAAAAGCAAACCAAAACAAAACGAGAGGAAGAGTAACAAGGGTAAAAAACCGAAAAAGAAAAAGACAAAAAAAAGGTTTAGCTTTCTTCTGAAGATGTTATCATTTTTTCGTTACGTCGTTTTGCTGAAAAAAAAAGAAAAAAAAAGCGACGAGCAGCACGTCGTCTGCAGGGCGGCCAAATTAAAAAAAAAAAAAAAAAAATTAAAATGATAACAAAAAAAGAAAAAAAAACAAAAGGAAAAAATCAAAAATAACCCAAACATAAAAAAAAAAAACAGGAAAAACAATGAAACAATAAAAAACATAACTTAAAAGTAAGTGGGTCGCCTGGGGAGTCAACGACCATGCCGTAGTAATGCCCGGCCCTCCGTTTGTTAAGCCCATGCCAACGGTGCTTCAGCTTGCGGAAGCACACCTCCATCACCGCGATGAACAGCAGAGCGCTGATGGGGTCCCCCTGCTTCACACCACGCTGTATATTGAAACATCTCGACTCCTCTCCAGCAATGACCACAGCTGTCTGGCTCCGGTACAGCTTGTGCAGTAAGACTACGTACTCCTCGCTCACGCCAAGGGTGCGCAGTACGTCCCACAGAGCCGGGTGTTCTACCGCATCGAAAGCTTTTTCAAAATCCACCAAGCCAAGCCAAAGATCTTCATTCCATTCTGCGCACCCCTCAACAAGCAAGGTGACAGAAAGCAAATGGTCGGTAGTTGAATAGCCCCTCCGGTACGCCGCCTGGTCCACAGACTGCTCGGCGATGATTGTGGGCTGGAGACGATTGTACAGCATCTTCGCGAAGACTTTGTACATGACTGGTAATATAGCAATTGGACGGTAATTCTTCGTGAGATTCGGGTCACCCTTCTTGAATAAAACTACAAGGCGTGTTTTCCTCCAACTATCCGGCGGTTCTGCCTCCGGCGTGAGGATATCGTTGAACAGGTCCAGCATGAGTGTGCGAAAACGTTGACCACTGCACTTCAGCATCTCAGCCACCACGCCGGATTCATCTGAACACTTGCCAGACTTCATGCCCGACAACGCACTCTCCAGCTCTGCAATGGTGAAATCGTCAACATGTGAATTGTGAAGAGAGCTGCTGTGCTGGTCATGATTCTGCGCGGTATACAACTGTTCGTAAAAACACGCAAACACTTCTGCGATTTCGGCATTCGAGACGTGCGTTACCCCATCCTCGTCGGTGATGCTGGCAATATGCTCTTTCTTCTGAGGACGCCCTGTTTGTGGTAGCCTGGACACGCCCTTGAATTCCTTCAGAATGTGGTCAATCTTCTCTGTCTTCTGGGATTGGATGTTATGCTTGATGAGTTTCTTGATTTCTTTGCTCAATGAAAGTCTTGTCTGCTTCTTCTCTGCGGCGCTCAGGTCCTGTCGCCCCCGAAGTTCTCGTCGTTCCCGAATCAGCGGGTCAATGCTTGAATCCGGCATATTGCGAGCCTTTGTGGGCCCCTGCTTCCCCGGCAGCGCCTGCCGCAGCGCATCGATCATCGATGCTTCCAAAGAGAGAGCTTTCGCATTCGAATCCGGAAAAGCCGCGGTGCAGAAGCCAGGCGTTCCATCCAGAACTGAAGCGTACTTCTCCTTGTTAACATGCGTGTTCCATTTTGGAAAGTAACGCTTCTTCTGCATTGGGACTGCTGGGTGTACAGCGATGCGGAGCAGGAGCGCCCTGTGGTCCGAACCTGTGTCCAACCATTCAGCCACGCAACAACGACGGACGTGTTCCCGAAATCGCGTTGGAACCAACATGTAATCCAGCTGCTTGAAGACGCCTCCATTCGAATACGTCCACAGCTGCTCATAACTGTTGCCCCAGAACGTGTTAGCGAGCGCAAACTTGTTATCAACACACCACTGGAATAACACATCTCCTCTTTCGTTACGACTCCGGATGTTGTTCTCGCCCATAATGTCGAAATCTTCTTCCGTGGCCCGGGGGCCCACTTCAGCATTGAAGTCTCCACCGACCAACGCGCGACACTGCTTCGCTTGCGCTTTGTGCAACAATTCATCCAAGATTGCATACGCAGCGTCCACGCATGATTCGTCCATCGCGCCGTGCGGCATGTACACAGCGAAGATCTGATAACATATTCCAAACACCTTGAGCTCCAGGACTGCTGCTCGATCGTTGACCGCCCAGAATGCATTATGCGCCCACCGATTGTGTAGAAGAAAACCAACACCATTTCGACCTTTATTGCCGCCGCTTCCAAACCAGGTGTGGCCGCCCTCGGTCGTAAATTGTTCTCGCTCTTCCTTTCTCCACGTCTCTGCGAACGCCACGACGTCCCATCGTCTGGCACCAATTTCCAAAGAAATCGCGGCGAGCCTCTCTTCGAAGTTCATGAACGAATGCACGTTGTAGCTAATCATAACGAAATCAACGCTCTCTTGGTTCACGGCGCCAGAAGTCGTAAACGGGACGTCTCCCGAGATGCCGGAATACTTCCCCCGCCCTCCACCGATGCTGTTTCCAGGGAGGCCCGGCGCCTGCAACTGTGGAGAAGCCCTTGTAGATGCCCATTGTTGCTGTTTGCTTGTACTGGTACGTCCCCGGGACGCGCCCCGGATCCTGCCCTACTCATTGCTGCTCCTTTTGCTCTTCCAGCTCGCAACGCCCTCCTCCACCTCCTTCACGTCCTCTGCACAATCCTTCAAGATCATCTCGGCTTCCTCGTTGACCCACGCCACAGTCTTCGACTTCACCTTGACGCGCCCCTTCTTCCACGTAATCCGGACGCCCTCTGGATCGCAGCCGCCCTTCTCAATAAGCCAATGCTTGATGAGTCCCAAAGTTTTGTCCCCGAACACGTTGTTTGCATGTACGGTTGTTCGTGAACCACAACGTCGTGTCGTCGGACACCTTCTTGCTTACGTTGCGGATCTTCCTGTAGAAGCCGGTCTTGGAGGTAACCGTGTCGAATTCAATCACGCCCACACGAGCTGGAATGCTGAAGGTGAACACTTTGCGTACCTTGTGCCGGCGGGCCCCATCAGCCAGGAAACCTTCGATCGCCTGCACAATCTCGTCCTCCTCTGTCTCCTCCTTGAACCCCCCGACGATGACCTGAAGCTCCCTGTTTTCG
>CAUYUJ010001915.1:46456-95533 GCA_963575745.1 Prorocentrum cordatum | reverse complement strand
AGGAGTCCGAGAAGCTGGCCCAGAGACTGGCCTCGAACAATGAACAGGAGCCGACTTGGGATCTGAGTGATGATGGGATCGGTCTCGAGCTGACGGGCGATTCGCTTCTTATCTGTAACTGGATCAATGGTCTCTGGAAGGTTGAGGGAGGAGAAGGAGGAGATGGGGCTTCTTATCGTAGGCGGGTGGCAAATATTATTTCTCTTTTGGAAGAGTTGGAGGAGGAAGGAATACGACCCCCCTCATGGGGCAACGACTTCATTCGACACATATATCGAGAGAGTAACACAGTAGCTGATGAACTTACCCACTTAGCACGGGAAGGCCAGATATTCAGAGAGCTGTTCCACCACCATATCTTTCGTTCTGATGTCCGAGACAACTTTCGAGTTATTGGCCTCCGCGGATCCTTCGACGGCGGAGTGTGTGCCCAAGGTGTGGGCGTTGGCTGGTTTCTGCAGATTGGATATATTCCTCGATTCCATGACCCTTACCCTGACCCTGAGCATAGAGATAAGAGAGCTCGTGTAGTCTCCCTCTTCCCCCAAGCCTCCTCTCCTTGTCCAATCATATGGGAAATAGTAGGGCGTTGTGCACAGGCACTCCCCTCCCATAGCAGTATCACTGACGCTGAGCTTTCGGGTCTCGAGGGCCTCTTGCGGGCCGCAGTCCAGGTGGCCCAAGACCTCCAGCTGCAGAGAGACTAGGTAGGCACTTAACGGGCGCTGGGGCGCTCGGTGCCTGGTCAGCCTCCCCCCCAAAAAAAAAACAAAGGTTGACGGTTTACCGCCGGCGCCCAGTTATGGACGCTTAGAAGTACCTCGTAGAGCTCTTTGACATCGATGAGCTAGAGGAATACCTCGTAGAGCTCTTCGGCATCGATGAGCTAGAGGAATTCCCGGCGCGGGGTGGAGCTAGTTGGTCGACCCGGCCAGAAAGGACAAAGTGGTAACTTTTGGGTGGTTTTGCTATTTTTTGAAAGATATTTGACAATTCAGTTTGAGAAAGCAGATTTTTACTCCGAGGATTGGCATATAAACCTTGTTCCCTGAGCAGGTCAGCCCTGTAGAGCTATTTTCAGTACCAGTTCACTTGGAGCAACCGACTTCATGTTGAGTCCGAACAATCAGAACTTGAAGTTTGTCTAGAAAAGCCCGAAAAAGCTCCCCGCTTTGATCCTCAGCTGCCTGACGGATACAAGGAGCTCTACGAGGTTCCCGGCGGTGACCAGGTTGACGGTTCACCGCCGGCGCCAGTTCGGGCGCGGGGTGGAGCTAGCTGGTCGACCCGGCTAGAACGGACAAAGTGATAACTTTTGCGAATACTTGAAAGATATTTCACACGACCGCGTTCCAGCGCAGAAAGAGTCCGCTCTTGGGACATGGGTGCACAACGTGAGCACGGCGCATTTCCCGTTGACGCCCGAGTGCCGCGCGCGGTTCGACGGGCTCGTGGACCGGCGGGAGGAGAGGCGCGCGCGCGCCCGCGCGATGCTGGATCGTATCGCGGAGCACGTGGAGGTGCTCGACGAGCTGCCGAAGCAGGGGGCAGAGGACGAGGAGGAGGCGAAGCTAGCGCGGTGGATCAATAATGTCAGCACTGGTCACCACGAGCTGGACGACGACAATCAGGAGAGGTTCGATGAGCTCGTGAACAGGGGCATGTGGCAGCGGCGGACGGCGCAGGAGCGCGTGCTCGAGGTGAAGGCGTTCGTTGACGAGCACGGGCGCGCGGCGCAGAGCAGCGGTCATGACGACGATCCGCGGGGGCGTATGCTCGCTATGTGGGTCGGTCACTCGCGAGCGCGTGGCGTCGGGGGTCTGGACGAGAAGGATGAGGAGGAGGAGAAAGAAGACGAGCAGGAGAAAGAGGAGCAGGAAGAGGAGGAGCAGGAGCAGGAGGAGCAGGAGCAGGAGGAGGGCGACGAGGAGCGGAGGGAGCGGGAGAAGGTGGACGCAGATATGGTGGACGCGGAGGAGGAGCCGCGGTGCATGGCGGACGAGGAGGAGCTGCCCACGGGCGTCGGCGAGGAGCACGAGGATTTCGTGCGGTACGTGCTGGCGACCTGCATGCTGTCGTGTGTGCCCGTCGCGCCCAGGTTCTTCGCGGGGGAGGCCCCGGACGCGGAGCTGCAGCGGCAGGTGGCGGAGCTGGAGCGGCTGCGGGACGTCGCCCTGGGGCTCGACGCGGCCACGGCGCAGGACAACGTGGCGCGGTCGCAGGCGATCCGGCGCCTGCGCAAGGCCGACACCGAGCTGCTGCGCCGCACGCCCGTGTTCAATTCGGACGTGCGGGAGCCCTTGGAGCAGTGGCAGCGCTTGCTCCAACGGCTCGAGCAGGAGGGCGTGGAGCGCGAGGTCTGGGTCTGCTGCCGTCGCGAGTCGCTGCGCTGGCGCGCGCCGCTCCGCGACGACCGCGGAGCTCTGGCTGTTGCGGGCCTGGTGCCGCGCGCGCGGCGGCGTCGCTCGCATGGGCGACGCCCTGGCCGCGCGCTTGCAGCAGCTCGAGGGCGACCGCGACATTATGTACAGGGTGGATGCCGCGGAGGGCGCGCGGCGGTCCCCGAGTGGCGACCTGAAGCCGCCCGTGTACTTGGCGGACCTGAAGCCGCAGGCGATCCCCGAGTGGCCCGTCTGGCAGCAGCTCCTCAAGCTGAAGCCTCAGGCGGCGCGGCAGGTGGCGGCTTTCGTGCGCCAGGAGCGGGCGGGCGTGGGCTTGACGTGGAACCTCGCCGCGGGGCACTGGGACCTGGACCAGCAGCGCCTGCTCGCTGCGCTCGAGAGGGATCCCGCGTTGCTCGCCGCGGTGGAGAAGGACGCGGCGCTTACAGACACGGACAGGCGCGCTCTGATTGCCCTCGACGATTTCCGTGCCCGTCACGGCGGTGTCTGGCCGGACGCGTTCGCCGATCGGCGCGGGGAGCCCGATTTCAAGGAAGCGAAGCTCGCGCGGGGTGTTGCAAGTGTGGCGCAGAAGTATTCGCAGGAATTCGTGCGCATCTGGTTGGACCGGACATGCACCGAATGGCTGCGTCTGGCGGGGTGCGGGGAGGAGGTGGTGGGGGGAGGGGCCGGCGGCGACGACTCTTCCGGGGGCGGCGGCGGCGGCGGCGGCGGGTCTTCTTCGGGCAGCGGTGCGAACGGTGGACCAGCGTCGGGGTCGGGCTCTGGTGCGCAGGGGCCGGGCGACGGTGGCGCGGGCGGCGACGGCGACGGGCGCGCGGGCGGGGGCGCTGGTCGGCTGCTCGGCGGCGGGCCCAAGAGGCCAGCTCCCGAGGGCCCAGGGCCGCGGACTCGCGGCGCGGCGAGAAGGGACCAGGAGCGGTTGCAGCAGGAGCGGCTGCGGAAGGAAGAGGAGGAGCGTCTCGCAGGGAAGACAGTGAAGGCAGGGGACGTGGAGGTGAACGTGGCTCTGGATGACCCCCACGTGAGCGAGGAGGGCACCCTGCCGGCCTGGCTCCTGGACCCCGCGCCGTGCGTCGCTGGCAGGGGCGTCGCGCGCGTCTGGCACGCGTGCCAGGGCGTGCACGTGCTCGGGCAGTGCCAGCATTCTTGCAAAGGCGAAGGGCAGTTCTGTGGGAGCCACGGCAGACCCGAGCAGCGACCTTTTGGGGAGTGGGACCCGGACCAGCGCCACAGCTCCCTGACGCGCGAGTGCCCGGAACGGTATGGCTTGGCCGTGAAGGAGGCGCGGAAGCGCGAGACGCAGGCCGGCGGCGCCCCGCCCGCGCCGACCCCGGCCATCGCTGCCGCTCGCAAGGCGCGCGTGCCCAGGCTCCAGCCCGAGTATGTGGCCCTCCCGTGTGGCGAGCGCCACCCTCTGCGGGCATTTAAAGAGGCCCCGGAGGCTCTCCCGCCGTTCCCGTGCCGCCTCTGCGACAAGAACTTCGGCACGCATGCCGGCTTCATGACGCACGTGCGCGAAAAGCACCACGGGTGGCCGGAGTATAGGAAGCGCCTGTTCTACCTGGCCGAGCAGTGGCCCCAGCAGGCTGATGACGTGCGGCCCGTGAGGCCCCAGGAGTGGCGGCAGTGCGTGGAGGCCTTCTCTGAGCACCTCGTCACGGGGTCTCACGACTGGCCGGCCTGCGCAGCGCCCGCCGACTCGGGGGAGGCCGCCGCCGCCGCTGCCGCGCCGGACGCGCCGCGCGCCTGGTGGAAGCCGCCAGGCGCGGACGGGGCCGTGCCGCCCGCGGGCGTGGACATGCCGCCCGTGGACTTGGACGCGCTGGGCGCTGCGCCGGCGGCGTCGGACGTCGAGGGGCCCGAGCCCGGGCAGAGTCGCCGCGCCGTGCGCTCGAGGGTCGCCTGCTGCGTCTGCGCTCGTCTCCACTGGGCGGACGAGCTGCAGCGCGTGCACTTCTGGCAGCAGCCGGACGGCGCCGGGGAGCGTTCGCTGCTCTGCGACCAGGTGCCGAAGCCGCCCGCGCGCGCCGAGCTCGAGGCGGCGAGGGGAGAGGCATCCGAGGCCGCGGGCGCGCAGGCGCAGGCCATGCGCCTGACGCAGCGGCAGCGCGCCCACGCGCTGCTGGACCCGGCACGGTACCACGCTCGGTGGCGCTTCGTGCGCGAGGGCCCCAACGGCGTCGAGCGCCCGGGCGGCATCCCCCTCGAGGAGCTGGAGGCGTCCGCAGTGCGCGACCCTGGCCCAGACGGGAAGCTGTGGCTCTTGCACAAGAAGTGCTTCAAGATTGACAGGCGCCAGTCAGACGGGGTGCTCGTGGCCGACGCGAAGCAGAAGGTGCCCATCTGCGCAGGGTGTCACGGCGCGCTCTCCAAGAGGTTGCCCACGATGCCGCCCTGCGCGCTGGCCAACGATCTCTGGATCGGTCGGCTGCCACCGCCGCTGCGGAATCTCACGCTGGGCGCGAAGCTTCTGCTGCCCATCGCGCGGGGCATCGTGCGGCGGTTCAACTGCAAGGCCGACTCTGGCGAGTGGGCTCCGATCGACCAGAAGATCAAGGCGTGCGTGGGGAACTTCGTGGCGTTCCCGCAGGCGGACGGCGGCCGGCAGGTGCTGTCGCTGCCGCCGCGGGAGAGCGACCTCGTCGAGTTCGTGCAGATTGTCTTCGCGGGGTCCGACCCCGCCACCCTGCAGAAGGCGCCATTGGAGGAGCTCGGCGTGCCCCTCGCCGATTTCAAGCGCGCTTACGAGTACCTCCGCGACACGAACGAGCAGTGCGCCGCGGTGCGGTGGGACGAAGAGGCCGCGCAAAATTTTGCGGACCCCGAGGGCGACGGCGATGGCGACGGCTCCTCGCTCCTGGGCCTGCCTCGCTGTCTCGCGGCGTGCGTGGCCGTGGGGGGTAAGGGCGGCGACGCTCGCCAGGAGGGCCCGGCGGATGCCGTGCAGCCTGGCGCGGGCTCGGCCCCGCCGAAGCGGACGAGTGCAGGCGCTGCGAGCGCGGAGGGCGAAGCGAACGCGGCGGCTGACGGCGGGGGCGAGGCAGGGGGCGGTGGCGGGGATCCCACCGGTGAGGACGCGGCTGGCGCTGGCGGGGAGGATTCAGAGGGCGACGAGGGCGAGGCTGGTGAGGGAGAGGGCGGCGAGGGTGTCGAGGAGGGCGAGTACTGCGCCGCCGTCGCGGACGCCGACATGCTGGCCGATCTGGACAAGCAGTGGCAGAACGTGCACCTCAGCCTCCAGAAGGCGGAGGTGATTGCGCGCGAGAAGAGCGAGGTGGAGGCACGGACGCGGCAGTTCCCCGGCATGGAGAATTTCCAGGACCGAGATCTCGACCAGCGCTTGGCGGAGGCCGCGGAAGAGGCCCACAGGGCTGCGAAGGCGCTCACCAAGTGCAAGAAGGAGGCACTCACGAAGAAGCTGGAGCAGACGGAGCAGAAGATTCAGGCCACGCGGTCTCTTCCGGGAGTTGCCGGGAAGCGCGCGGCCGGTGGCGGCGGCGGCGGCGGCGGCGGCGCGCCGGCCGGGGGCGCTGAGGGCGGGCCGGCGAGGCGCGCGGTGCGGGTCGTCGTGCCCACTGGAACCGAGCCTGTCAGCATGTTCTCCCTCGGTTTCTGGAGTGCTTTCGACCCCGTCGCGGCGACGGCGTCTTCGGACTCGAGAGGGAGGCGAAGTTGACGTACGACGAGTGGTGCAGGTGCCTCATGGCTCGCGAGGAGCTCGAGTACGAGGTATCCGACGACGTCCCTGCGCCCGACGCTGCGCGGGCGCCCGCGCCCGACGCTGCGCGGGCGCCCGCCGCGTCTGAGTCGCCCGTGCCGCGCTGGCGTCGCCACGCTGACCTGCTCACGGCCCAGTATTGCCTCTGGCGCAGAAAGGCTATCATTCAGTCGGCTAGGTTATTCGTGCGCAAGCAGCGTCTGGGGGAAAGCATCGCGGACCTCGCCGCACTGACGCCGGAGGATCTGGCGCAGGTCGTGGCCGTGCTCGGAAGGGGGGCGGGCATCAAGCAGGCCCTGAGCCTCGAGGGCGTGCCCCGGAACGTCAAGAGCGCGCTGCGCAGCATGCTGCTCAGCAACCGTGATGTCGTCGGGTCCGACGCGCACCGGACCACGCTGCGGCACATCAGTACCAGCTACACCCGGCTCTTCGGGCCGCCCCTGGTGTTCACGACGCCGAACATCGCGGACACTCGGAATCTGATGGTGTCCCTGATGTACGAGGGCGCCTCCGTACAGCGATGGCGGCTGCTGGAGGAGACTGCTCCCGTGATGCCCTCAACGCGGGACATGCTGCGGCGGGTGGCCGCTGACCCGGTGTCGCAGGCCATGGTCACGAACCTCATGCTGGAACTGTTCCTGGAGCATGTCGTCGGCGTCACGCCGCAGCGCGGGGCCACGGGCGTCTCCGACGGCGTGGCCGCCACGGGGGCGTGTGGAGCGTTCGGGCTCGTCCGCGCGTTCTTCGGACCCGTGGAGTCGCAGGGGCGCGGCGGCATCCATCCGCACATCCACCTGTGGCGCCTGCACCCGATGACCGGCGCGTTCCTCGCGAAGCTGCGCGCGGGGGACGTCGAAGGCCTCGAGGAGCGTCTGAGGAGGTGGAGGGAGGCCGTGCTCGCCAGGGTCGGCAGCGTGCAGTTCGACGCGGCGGAGGAGGTGGGCCGGCAGCTGGGCTTGGACGGGCCGGACCGTCTGCCGCCGCTTCCGCTCGGCCCGCGGGATCGACGTCTCGCGTTCGCGGACGGGAAGCGAGAGGAGAGCGACCTCCAATTGAAGTACGATACCATCGCTGGCGCCTCGCGTCGTCAGCTCGGGAAGTTGTGCAAGAGGGCGTACGAAGAGGGCCGCCGCTCCGTCCGTGCTGACAACCAACTGTCCACAGAAGAGCTGCGGAATCAGGTTGCGGCCATGATGAGCGTCGATCTCGTGGAGGAGCGGGCGATGCTGGAGCAGCAGCCCGCAATAGAGGGTCCGCTCCGGCAGCGACCGTTCGCGCCGCTGGCAGATCCAGAGCCCGATCCCCATGAGCAGCGGGCACAGTACCCGGCGGTATTTGGAGAGCCTCTCACGGGTGCGCACGTGACGCTGCAGCCGCAGTACCGCCGCAAGCCTGCGTACCGCGTGGTGCGCGCGGACGGCGCCGCGGCCATGCACTTTGCTGAGTGCCCGGGGGATGAGGCGCGGACCTGGGCGCGCTGCTTCGCGCGGGACGCGCGCAAGTGTATCATCCGTGGCCACCTGCACAGGTGCGGTCCCACGTGCTGGAAGCACAAGACGAACGACGATGTGCCTCAGCACTGCAAGGTGTGCCGGCTCGGCTTCTACCACGAGTACGAGACTGCGGTCTACAGCCACCCGTCCAGGAAGCGTCCTGCCGCCGCCTTCGTCTGGCGGCGCCTGCGCAAGGGGAAGGATTTGGTGCTTCCGGAAGATGCGAAGGTTCAGTACGCGTGCGGTCCGTTGGAGGAGGGGGAGTGGAACCCTCCTGGCGAGCGCCTGGATCTGGACGACGTTCCGGCTGAAGGCTACGGCCCGTGGCCGCACCGCTGCAACCGGTACGGCAGAGCTGGTCGCGTCGACGTGGTGCGGTACCACCCGTACCACGGGAGCACGAACCCTGTGGGCCAGGTGTGTCTGCGGAGCAACCTGGACGTCCAGTGCCTGGACCGCGTGGTGCTCGACCTGCCGGGCGACGACAGCGTCGGGGGCGCGCCCGCCAGCGACCCTGTTGTGCCGCCGCCTCCGGAGCCCGGTGCGTTCGCCGAGCCTGTCGGCGAGGCATCGGACGCGCTGGCTGGCGCCGGGACTGGCGGCACCGGTTGCGACGAGGGCACCGGGCAGAGCGGAGGTTCCACGGGTTCCGGGGCGTCGGCCGCAGCGCAGGGCGGGGGCGGGGCGGCCGAGGGGGCGGCGCGCGCGGCTGCGGCGGGGGGCGGGCGCGTGCCCGTGGGGCGCCGCCTCGGCCTGCCCAGGGGAGGAGGTTTGCTCGGCGGGGCGCCGACCACGATGGACGATCCGAACGCGGGGGATATCTGGGGCTTCAGAGAAGAGGATGACGAGCCGTGGGATTTGGCCGATGCGTATGGCTTGGATCCGCCGCCTCCGCCGACGCCGGAATTCGAGGACATCGCTGGGTTCAGCGCGGCTTCGTGTTACGACGGCAGCCGGCCCGGGTTCGTGTTCAAGAAGGGGGAGCAGGGCCTGGGCTACTACAGCGACCGGCGCGCGGAGCGCGAGCTGCCAGAATCAGCCGTCGAGACAGAGCCGAGGTCGCGGGCGCCAGGCCGCGCCGCGTCGCGCGCGGCGGCGTCTGGCAGCCCTGCATCGAGCGCGCCCGCGTCGCCCGCCGCCGCCGCAGCTGCTGGCGCGAGCGGCAGCGGTCCGCCCGGCAGCCTGCGGGAGCACGTGTTGCACTCGCTGGAGGCCGTGTTCATGGACGCCATCAATATGGCGCACTACCAGACGGACTACACGACCAAGGCGGGGCCGATCGCGGGAGACCTCGGAGTGCTGCACGCGCAGAGCACCGGGTTGGAGTGGCTCCGACTCCAGCAGAAGGCGGAGCGGGAGGCGGATGAGGCGGCGGAGGCGGAGGGCGAGGAGGACGTCGACGGGGCCCGGGCCGCTGCTGCCGCTCGTCGCAGCGGCTGGGGCGGAGTGCTCGACTCTGCCAGGCGAACTGTCATCAAGCTCACGACCAGCTCGCACCGGGCGCTCCTGAAGAAGCTGCCCGAGATGATGTTTCAGATGCAGTATGGCCACGAGTGCTATTGCTCCCATGACACCTGGACTCTGTATTGCAAGGGGATCGTGGCGCTGGCGTTCCAGGCAAGCTCCGCCGTTCATCAGAAAATGGACGACTTCTGGACCGACCCGCGCGCAGACCACATCGAGGTGGACCAGCCGGCCGCGGGAGAAGTGGACGGCGAGGGGGGCGGCGGTGTCATGGATGCGCTGGACGAGGCGCGCGCAACGCTGCACGCCCGTGTCGTCGACGGCGTTGTCGGGGAGGGCGCGGCTGCCGGTGCTGCTGGGGGGGGGCAGCCCGAGCAGGAGCAGCAGCAGGGTGTCGAATACAGCGCGCGGCTGGACCACGACATGAAGATGGACTGGCTGCATCGCGGCGACAGGGAGCCCCTGAAGTCCATGGGCATGTACCATTACGCCATGTACGTGTACACCGCGCAGGCCAACCCGCTCCACTTCGACCCGCAGGACTTCGAGACGTACGCGTTCGCGGACACGCACCCGGCCGCCGCCTCCCGAGTGCAGAAGCTCCGCGTCGGCGCGCCGTTCAGGGTGCCCAAGTTCTTCGGCTTCACGATGCCTTCGAAGGAGAAAGAGGCAGAGGTCAACGCGCTGTTCAAGTCTGTGATCTTCCGTCCTTTGCAGCCGGCTGAGAAGGGGGCTGCGGCCTGGGCGCCCTACAGGGCCGGCGTCGACGCGTCCGGGAAGCATCGGCCTGCCTGGGAGGAGTGGTGGGCGAAGCAGGTGGCGTTGTCCAGGCAGTACGAGGAGTGCGAGCGGCGAGCAGGAAAGTGGTTCACGATCGAGGACATCGATCTGAACCGGGGCCCGGACGAGCGTCCAGGCTACTTTGCACAGCGCCCCAGCGCCGCCGAGTTCATGGCACGCTGGACCGTCCAGGTCGCGACGAGCCTCGACGTGGAGGCGGAGGCGAAAGGGCGGCCGCGAACCAAGATCCATCCGGAGGCCAAGGATTTCGAGCAGCCTGCTGAGCTGGAGGCAGTGGGGAATCGGCCTGCCGGGGAGGCGGACGAGGAGGAGGGGGCGGGCGCCGGCGGCGGAGCGTTGGATGGTTTTGCCCAGGAGGTGGACGAGGGCGAGGCGGACGAAGCGTGGGCGGCGCACCGACAGATGCCCGCGCACGCCGTGCCGGATAGTCAGGTGCCCGCGGTGGCTCAGTTGGAGCTTATTCGTGGGTCGTCGCAAAGCTTGGTCTATAAGAATATCTTCCTTGACGGCTATGCGAAAGACCATAAGCCGCCGCCTGCTGCCGCGAGTACTGGAAGGCAGACCGGCTTCGTCGGTCTCGAGTTGGACGACTCTCAGTTCGAGGAGGGCAAAGCACAGCAGAAGGAGGCGTTCCGATACAGGAAAAAGGGATCAGAGGGCTTGCCTGGGGATGGCGACGGGCGGGGCGGCCTCGCGGGTTCGGCGCCTGCCGTGCTGGTGCCTGGTCGGCCGCCGCCGCCCGCGGTTGCCGGCGACGCGAAGCGGCCGCGGCGGGCGCGCGACATCGCGGAGAGGCTGTTTAACGAGTGGGCGACTAGGGCGGACAACCCCGTGACGTTCAATAAAGAACAGAAGGCGGTGGTCGCCTTGGTCGTGGGCCAGGTGGAGGCCATCGTGGCATGCGAGGAAGATCTGCGCAGCGGAAAAAGCCCCAAGCCGGTGGAGCAGATGGCTCTCCTGCTGCACGGGGAGGGCGGGACGGGGAAGACGGAGGTGGTGAAACTGCTGCGACGTCTGCTCAACGAGGTGTTCGGCGCGGGATCGGAGATCGCCGTGGCCTCGTCGAACAGCGCTGCGCGCGTCATCGGGGGGGAGACGATCCACAGCGGCTTCGGGCTGAGCGGCCAGCAGGCCATGACCATCGCTAGGCTCTCGGGGCAGAAAGTCGATGACATCGTGGACCGCATGAACGACCTCAAGGCCGTCATCGTGGAGGAGGTGTCCATGGTGCCGCCCCAGCTTCTCGGCGCTGCATCGTTTCGCATGTGCAAAGCCCGTAAGGCTAAGTATAATTGCGATGTGAACCTGTACATGGCGCGGGGGCACATGTTCGGGAAGGTTCCGATTGTCATGTTCCTGGGGGATTTTTATCAGCTGGGGCCGGTGAGCGGCAAGGGCAGAAGGTCTTCCTTGCTGCAGCGTGAGTCGCCCGAGGCGCCGATTCACGTCCGCAATGGGCAGTCCATGTTCCTGGACGGTGTCACCCACGCCATGTTTCTGTACGAGACGCACCGCTTCAAGGACCTTCTCGTTGCTCCGCACGCGCCCTGCCCTTTCATGCCCGGGTTCTTGAAGACCATGAGGCAGGGCAAGAAGTTTACGGCCGAGCAGAAAAGGGTGGTGCAAGGGTGGGTGGTCCGACCCGGTAAGAACGACAGGCGGCTGCAGGACCCCCATGTCAAGGACGGGTTCGAGATGGGCATCGCCTGGGAGGCCGTGCACAGGCAGATGCAGTATCGGGCCGTGCGAGAGGCCAGGGATAAAGGGCAGATGCTGCTGTACGTGCAGGCCGTGGACCTGCCTCCAAAGCCATTCTGTGAGGAGCATCACAAGGCCATGCTGCAGGTGCCGAACGTGAACAACACTGGTCACCTCATCGGCATGTGCCCGCTGTACATCGGCATGCGTGTGCGGCTGAACGTGAAGTTGTCGGCGAAGCACCAGATCGTCCAGGACGCCGTGGGGGTAGTCAAGGACGTGAGGTTCCACCCGCAGGAGTTCGAGACGCCGGACGCGGATTGGCGCGAAAAGAAGCTTCACGACGCCCACCGGCTCGGTTATTATCGATGCAAGCGTTTGCCGCGCGGTGTCCTCGTCGAGTTTGATGGCCTCGAGAAGGACTTTGGGTTCGGGCAAGGGGTCGTGCAGATCGCGCCGCACAGGGCGTCCTGGGAGTGGAACCATCACTACGACGACGATGGCGAGCGAAAGCTTCGGAAGGTGAAGGTTACGAGGTACCAGATCCCGTTGCTGCCAGAGAAAGTTCGCACCGTGCAGACTGCGCAGGGCCTGGGTATGGATGCGGCCACCATGGTGCTCCAGAAGCCCATGAACATGGGCGCCGATGACTGGTGGCTGCACCTGTACGTCATGCTCAGTCGCGTTCGCGTGGCCCACCGCGTGCTCGTCTACAACCTGCCGCCCTGGGACATCCTGCAGCGGGGCCCGCCGCAGTACGTCCGCGAAGGGGTCCAACGCTTTGAGAAAAAGATGAAGGAGAGTTTCGAAATCGGGAAGCAATGGGCGCAGGATTACGGCTGGGACGTGGGGGATGGGCCCGCCGCACGGGGCGCCCAGGAGTCGAGCTCGGCGCCCGCGCCGCCGCCGGTGCCGCCGCCGTCGCCGCTGGGCCCGTCTCGTGCCGCGGGGAGCTCGGCGGGCGTCGGTGAGGGGGCGGGCGACGACGACGACGACGACGGATCAGCTCCTTCGGACGGGGAGGCGGCCCCTGCGGCGTCTGTGCATACGCCTCTGCCCTCGCACGCGCTGCGCCCGGGCCAGGCTCTGACGGTGCCACCGGCATACATCGCGCCGGACGCAGGGCCTGCGGGGCGGGGCAGGGGCCGCGGCCGCGGCGGCGACGCGACGGGGACCGGAGATGCGGCGGCGGCATCGTCGACGGGGAGCGCTGTTTCGCGGGGGTGTGGGCGCGCCGGTGGCGGCCGCGGTGCTGGTAGGGGCACCGTAGTGCCGAGGGATCTTTGGGGGGACATGTTTCGCACGGCGGCGACTGTTGGCGATGGTGCAGAGCCGCCAGAGCTGCTCCCGCTGGACCGGGATCTGTGCATGGCAGCCTACGGCGTGTCCCAGGAGGATGTCACCAGGGAGCTGCAGTGGCACTGCGGCCACGGCTCTGGCGTGGGCATCGCAAACCTCGGCAATACTTGCTTCGTGAGCGCAGTCGCGCAGGTGCTGCTGCGCCTGGCTCCCTTCCGTCGGCTTCTCCACGAGCACGGCCAGAATTGCCCTTTGAACACAGAAACTTGCCCGGTGTGTGCGCTCGGAGCTCAGGCTGCGGCTCTCTCTGTCCAGGGCGTGGGGGTCGACGCCGTCGCGCCGCTCGCTACTGCCGCGCGCGCGGGGCTTTTCGGTCAGCGAGAATTCACAGAATTCGATCAGCAAGGGAGACCGAAGCAATGCGACGCGTCAGAGTTCTTCCTGGCCGCCCTTCGTGCTGTCACCGAGGCTGGATATCAAGTACCGACACCGCATCACGGTGCGCGCACTGCGCTCCAGCAGCACGTTTGCGGCATTGCGTTGCGGCAGCGGAGGCGATGCGACGTGTGCCGGGCAAGTTCGGACACGGGGGTGATTGATTCGCGCTTGAAGCTGGTCCCTTCCGAATTGCTCGGCCCCGACCACCGGGGGGCCTGCGATCTGGAGGATTTGATCCGACTGGAATTGAGGCATATTGGCGGGCCAGGTCAAGGATGTCCGGCGCACGCACACCTCAGTCGTGCGCAGAGGGAGGCGGCCGGGGTCTGTCAAGGCATCAGGGTGTATACGGGCAATCGCTGGGAGCGATCGCCGCCGGTGCTCTTCGTGACCGTGGAGCGGGTGGTCACGCGCGCTGATCGGAGCGAGTGGTACGACAGACGCCCTGTGCGCTTTCCTCAGATTCTGCGGCCTGTGGATGCCGAGTGCGAGTACGATTTCTCTGGGGTCGTTGTGCATCAGGGCGAAAGCGCGAAGAGCGGCCATTATTATGCGTGTGCAGCCGTGGGCGTGAACGACTACGCCAAATTCGACGACGAAGCTGTTCAGCCCAGGACTTGGGTGCAGATTGCCAGAGACCACCAGGTGCACGTTGGCGCCTATGTGTTTGCGTATGTGCGCAGGGCGGGTCCGCGGGACGGAGGCGGCGGGCGCGCGGCGGCGGGGTCTGCGGGGGGCGCCAGCGGCAGCGGTGGTGCGGGACCCTCTGGTGCGCCGCCGGCTCCGCCGACTGCGCCTCTCGGGCATGCAGGCGGGCGCGCGGCGGGGTCTGCGGGGAGCGGCGATGGCGGCGGCGGCGCTGCTTCCAGCGCCTCTGCCGCGCCGTCTGCGCCGCCGAGTGCGCCCGCCGGGCAGCCGGCGTCGGGGGGCGAGCCACCGGGCAAGCGGCGTCGGGCGGGTGGCGGGGATCCTGGCGCTGGCGACGGGGACCCCGGCGCTTCGGGGCAGCCGCAGCAGCCATTGCGCAGGGGCAAGAAGCGCGGGCTGTCCCCGCCGGCTCTGGGCAGCACGGGCGACGAGGACGACGACGCTGGCAGGGCCTCGGGCGTTCCGTCCGCGGACCCGGCTCCTGCTGGAGTCCAGCCAGGCGCGGGGGCGTCGCTCGCGGGGGACGAATGGCGTCGCTTTACGCCAGAAAACATTGACACCGCGAAGTGCATGGCTCGTACCTGGGCGGACGGAGCTGGCGGGCAATGCCGGAGCGCGCCAAAGCAGGGATGCGGAGATCTGTGCGGGCAGCATTTCAAGCAGCAGCACAAGGATGGTTGGCATGGGCGTGTGGACGGGCCCATCCCGGAGGGAAAGTTGAAGGTGTTCAAGGAGAAGAACGCAGGCAAGGCCCCGCGTGCGGCGCCCGCGGCTGAGGCTGGCGCGGTGCCCGGCGGCGATGGCGTCGCCGCGAGGGCGCCGACAGGGGGCGGCGAGGGTGCTGGAGGGGCTAGCACGGTCAATGCGGCTTCGGAGCCATCGTCGGGCGGCGAGCGCGGGGGGCGTGGCGGGCGCGCGACCACGAGGGAAATCGCCGCCGCTGCCGCGGAGGAGCGCGCGCGGCGGGAGGATCCTGAAGAACGGCGGATGCGCCTGGGCATCGCCGAGCACAACGAGCGGCAGGAGTTGCTCGGCCGGGTCGCCGGAGCCTACCGATTGCGTCAAGAGGCCGTGCCCGTCAACATCGGCAGGTTGACTGACGAGGAGCTGCGACAGACGTTGCGCCGCCTGCGTCCGGAAAGAGATGACGTGGTGAGCGAGCCGACGGTTGTGGCGCTGTCGGAGGAGGCTCTCTGAGTGCTGCGCCTCGACGGCGGCTCTCTGAGTGTGTGCCTGTGTGTCTGTGTGTCTGTGTGTCTGTGTGCCTGTGTGCCTGTGTGTCTGTGTGCCTGTGTGTCTGTGTGCCTGCGGGGTTGTGTGCGGCGTCCTCAAAGCAGGATTGCAATTAATTATCCGCGTCCCGGGTAGTTGCGTCGCGCTTGAGTCGTCTTTGCGCCGGAGGATGGAAAAGTGTGTGTGCGCGTGTCTGTGTGTGCGCGCGCGGCGCTGGCACCTCCGCGCTCCCCCCCCCCTCTCCCCCCCCCCCGGCGCTCCGCGAGGGCGGAGTGGCTGGAGTGGAGGGAGGGCTGGCCCCGAAATGGGGCGGCGCCTCCCCCCTCCGGAGCGCCGGCGGGGAGGGCGGGGGCGCGAGGGTGTGTCTGTGTGTTTGTGAGACTGTGCGTCTGTGTGTCCGTGTGCCTGTGTGCCTGTGTGTCTGTGTGTCTGTGTGTCTGTGTGTCTGTGTGTCTGTGTGTCTGCGTGTCAGTGTGGCAGTGTGGCAGTGTGTCTGTGTGTCTGTGTGTCTGTGTGTCTGTGTGTCTGTGTGTCTGTGTGTCTGTGTGTCTGTGTGTCTGTTTGTCTGTGTGACTGTGAGTTTGTGTGGCTGTGTGTCTGTGTGTATGTATGTCTGTGTGCGTGAGTCTGTGAGTTTGTGTTTCTGTGTGTCTGTGTGTCTGTGTGTCTCTGCGTCTGCGTGCCTGCGTGCCTGCGTGTCTGTGTGTCTGTGTGTCTGTGTGTCTGTGTGTCGGTGTCTCTGCGTGTCTGTGTGTCTGTGTATCTGTGTGTCTGTGTGATTGTGTGTTCGTGTGTCTGTGTGTCTGTGTGTCTGTGTGTCTGTGTGTCTGTGTGTCTGTGTGTCTGTGTGTCTTTGTGTCGGTGTGTCTGTGTGTCAGTGTGTCCGTGTGTCTATGTGCGTGTGTCTGTGTGTCTGTGTGTCGGTGTCTCTGCGTCTGCGTGTCTGTGTGTCTGTGTGTCTGTGTGTCTCTGTGTCTGTGCGTGTGTGTATGCGTGTGTGTGTGTGTGCGTGTGTGTGTGTGCGTGTCGTTGTGTGCGCGCGCGGCGCTGGCACCTCCGCGCCCCCCCCCCCCCTCTTCCCCCCCCCCCCGGCGCTCCGCGAGGGCGGAGTGGCTGGAGTGGAGGGAGGGCTGGCCCCGAAATGGGGCGGCGCCTCCCCCCTCCGGAGCGCCGGCGGGGAGGGCGGGGGCGCGAGGGTGTGTCTGTGTGTTTGAGAGTCTGTGTGTCTGTGTCCGTGTGCCTGTGTGCCTGTGTGTCTGTGTGTCTGTGTGTCTGTGTGTCTGTGTGTCTAGGTGTCTGCGTGTCAGTGTGGCAGTGTGGCAGTGTGTCTGTGTGTCTGCGTGTCTGTGTGTCTGTGTGTGTGTGTGTCTGTGCGTCTGTGTGTCTGTTTGTCTGTGTGACCGTGTGTCCGTGTGTCTGTGTGTTTGTGTGTATGTATGTCTGTGTGTGTGTGTGTGTGTCTGTGAGTTTGTGTGTCTGTGTGTCTGTGTGTCTGTGTGTCTGTGTGTCTGCGTGCCTGCGTGCCTGCGTGTCTGTGTGTCTGTGTGTCTGTGTGTCTGTGTGTCGGTGTCTCTGCGTTTCTGTGTGTCTGTGTGTCTGTGTGCCTGTGTGTTTGTGTGTTTGTGTGTCTTTGTGTCTGTGTGTCTGTGTGTTTGTGTGTCTGTGTGTCTGTGTGTCTGTGTGTCTGTGTGTCTTTGCGTCTGTGTGTCTGTGTGTCAGTGTGGCAGTGTGGCAGTGTGGCAGTGTCTCTTTGTGTCTGTGTGTCTTTGTGTCTGTGTGTCTGTGTGTCTGTTTGTCTGTGTGACCGTGTGTCCGTGTGTCTGTGTGTTTGTGCGTATTTATGTCTGTGTGTGTGAGTCTGTGAGTTTGTGAGTTTGTGTTTCTGTGTGTCTGTGTGTCTGTGTGTCTCTGTGTCTGTGCGTGTGTGTATGCACGTGTGTGTGCGTGTGTGTGTGCGTGTCTGTTTGTGCGCGCGCGGCGCCGGCACCTCCGCGCTTCCCCCCCCCCTCTTCCCCCCCCCGGCGCTCCGCGAGGGCGGAGTGGCTGGAGTGGAGGGAGGGCTGGCCCCGAAATGGGGCGGCGCCTCCCCCCTCCGGAGCGCCGGCGGGGAGGGCGGGGGCGCGAGGGGGCGCCCGAGGGGGGCGCGGGGAGAGAGTGCGCTGAGCAGTCGGGGAATGGGTCTGTAACTGTGTTGTCGTCTGTGCGTAGGTGTTCTCGGATGCTCGCGATTGCGTCTGTGTGTGTGTGTTGCCGTGCGTGGGTGCGCGTGTGTCTGGTGTGCGCGTGTGTGTGTGTGTGTGTGTGTGTGTGTGTGCGCGCGTTTGCGTGTGATTCTGTTTGTGTGAGTGGGTGCGCGTGTGTCTGGTATGTGTGTGCGTGTTTGTGCGTGCGTTTGTGTGTGTGTGTGTCTGTGTGTGTGTGTGCGTGCATGTGCGCGCGCGTGGGCGCGCGCGCGCGTGAGTGCGCGCGCGTGGATGTGAGTGCGCTCGAGCGTGTGTTTCTGTATGTGGTCGTGTGTGCGTCTGTGCGCGCGCTCGTGTGCGTGTGGGCGAGCGCGCCTGTGGCGGCGCCGCCGTCCGCGCGCCCCCCCCAGCCCCCCCCCCCTCTGGCGCTCCGCGAGGGCGGAGTGGTTGGAGTGGAGGGAGGGCCGGCCCCAAAATGGGGCGGTGCCTCCCCCCTCCGGAGCGCCGGCGGGGAGGGCGGGGGCGCGTGGGGGCGGCAGTTGAGCGCCGGGGGGGGGGGGCGCTGAGGTGGCTGCGGTGGGTGCGTCATCGCGTGATCGTCAGTGCGCGTTTTCCCCTGGATGCGGTTGAGCGCGGGGGGGGGGGGCGCTGAGGTGGCTGCGGTGGGGGCGTCATCGTGTGATCGTCAGTGCGAGTTTTTCCTTGGGAGTTTGCGCGTGCGTCTGTGTGCGTGGGGTGTGCGTGCGTGTGTGTGTGTGCGTGCGTGCGTGTGGGTGTTGTGTGTGCCCCCGTGTGTGTATGTGCTTGTGTGATCCGTGTGCGTTTGCGCGTCTGTGTGTGTATGTGAGATGTACTGTGTGCTTGTGTGTGCGCGTCTGCGCGTGTGTCGACCTTCGCGTGTGGATGTGTTGTGTGTGCGTGTGTGTGTATGTGTGCGTGTGTGTGTGCTGAGCATGCTGGCGTATGTGTGTGTTCTTGTGTATGTATGTGGGTTTGTATGTGTGTGTTCGCGTGTGCGTGCTTATGTGCGTGTGCTCGTTTGTGTGAGTGCCTCTTTGCTATCCGGGTTTTGGACGCTACCAATGGAAGCTTAAGAGTAATTCCGGGGAGCTGGAGAGCTAGTTGGGAAGAAAAATCTCGACGGACCTTTTGGTGACTTTTGGTCGTTCAAAATTTTCTTCTCAAAATTTGACCATTCGTTAGAGCTCTAGTATTTTTTCCCATGATATTCGATCTTATTTCCGCTCGCCATCTTGATCTCAGCTCGATCGGGAAGAAGGCAGGCGGGAACGGCCGTTTCGAGTCATCTTGATACGCGCTGTCGGTTTTCTCAAGATAACTCGAGCTTCAGAACAACTACAGAGCTGGTCAGCACAGCTAATGCATTCAGAATGATCAGGCGCGTTCGCTTGTTGAATCCAGAGGTCTGAACTCGGTCTGCTAGCCGAGCTAGGGTCGCAAACCTATTCGTATTATTCGAGTCATTGTAACAGACGCTCTCGGTTTTTCGTACTTAACTCGATCTGTAGGGCAGCCACAGAGCTGATAATCACAGAAATCGATTGAGAATTATCAGGCGCGTTCGTCTGTTGAATCAAGAGCTCTGAACTCGGCCTGCTCCCCGAGCTAGGTTCGCGAACCTATTGGTATTGTTCGAGTCATCTTGAGAAGTGCTCTCGGTTTTCTGTACTTAAATCGTGCTGGGGGAGGGCTACAGTGCTGCTGGTCACAGGAATCGATTTCGAGACATCAGGCGCGTCCGTTCGTCGAACCGAGAGCTCGGAACTCGGTCTGCTGCTCGAACGAGATCCGCGAAACTGTTGTATTATTCGAGTCATCCTGAGAGGTACTCTCGGTTTTCTGCACTTAACTCAGGCTGTATGGGGGGCTGCAGAGCTGGTAATCACAGGAATCGATCCGCAGACATCAGACGCGTCCGCCTGTCGCATTCAGAGGTGTGAACTCGGTTTCATACTCGAGCTCGATTGGAAAATTGTTCGTTTGTTTTGTTAGAGTCATCTTGAGAGGTCTATAATCGCTTGGGCTGAAAAACTAGTCGTTCTCTGAAATTCTTTTCCAGATTATATATTGTCATGAAGCTTTACGAGTCCCCCGGCGGTAAGAAAGGTTGACGGTTTACCGCCGGCGCCCAGTTAGCCATCCCGGCCCGGGCGGACAATGTGACGTCCTGGGGTCGGTTTTTCGAAGATTCCCGAAGAGCTCTCTCAGAGCTAGAGGTGGTAGTGCCCACCAGCAGCTTATTCCGCCGGTAAGGTGGTTTTTCCCGAAGAGCTCTCAGAGAGCTAGAGGGTTTGGGATTGGAACAGCAGGTCCGCAGCAATGCAGAATCGCTTCAGAAAGGTTTGACAGAGCTCTGCAGGCGCCTCAAGGGGGTGTGACAGTGCTCTGTAGGAAGGCACGCGTGCACGCGTGCCTGCACGCGTTCAGACACGCAGGGGGGCGTGCCTGGCAGTGTTTTCGAAGCGTTTCGGAAGGCCCCCAGAACCTCGCCAGGAAAGATTTCCTGCCCCAGAGGGTGTACCTCGTAGAGCTCTTCGGCATCGATGAGCTAGAGGAATTCTGGCGCGGGGTGGAGCTAGTTCCCGGAGAGCTCGCTCAGAGCTAAAGGGTTTAAGATTAGAAGCCGGACGATGGTGGTGCCCGCCAGAAGCTCTTTGACGGCGGTCCACAGGCCTCGCAGAAGCTCCGGCGAGCCGGTTGCGGGTTCGGTGGCGCTGTCCACGTGTGCCTCCACGCGTGCAGGCACGCGTGGAAGCGTTCCTTGCAGCACTTCGACGGCGCCGCAGGGAAGCACCCAAGCGCTCTTGGGGAAAGATTCTCCTCTTCCGATAGTCTCTTCGCTCTTCGGGTTTTGAATGCTACCAATTGGCCCACCCGGCCAGAATCGAGAAAGTGATGACTTTTGTTTGGTTTTGCGAATATTTCAAAGATATTTGATAATTCATTTAAACAAGTTTTTTCGCACCTGCAGTGGATTTTGTCACGTTTGCCAGTGAAATTTTCAGGTCTGTAGGTGCAGTATGACTATCAAAAGACTTGGCGGAACCGACGTTGAGTAAAACGCGTTTTTTTTTTTTTTTTTTTTTTTTTTTTTTTTTTTTTTTTTTTTTTTTTTTTTTTTTTTTTTTTTTTTTTTTTTTTTTTTTTTTTTTTTATAGAATGTTTTGCTCTCCAGAAGCTTTCTCTCCATATTCCGACGATCGCCGTGCAAGAAAAGAGCTCTACGAGATTCCCGGCGGTAGCCAGGTAACAGTTTACTACTCTGGCGCGAGGTGGTAGCTAGGAACTCGTAGAGCTTCATTTAGCCTGGAGGCTTACGAGTAACTTGTAGAGTTTCCCTTAGCTAGTTGCTGGAAGCTTAAGAGTAGTACCTCGTAGAGCCCTTTGGCATCGATAAGCTGAAGGAAAGGACAGCTACAGAGCTGGTGAGCACAGCTAATCGATTCAGAATGATCAGGCGCGTTCGTCTGTTGAACCCAGAGGTCTGAACTCGGTCTCATAGCCGAGCTAGGTCCGCAAACCTATTCGTATTATTCGAGTCATCTTGACAGACGCTCTCGGTTTTCTGTACTTAACTCGAACTAGAGGACAGCTACAGAGCTGATACGTACACTTTCACTGCCAAAAAGCACACGCACGGGATCAGCCGTTTCGAGTCATCTTGTCACGCGGTGACAGTTTTCTCAGGATATCTCGAGCTTCATGACAGCTACAGAGCTGGTAAGCACAGCTAATCGATTCACAATGATCAGGCGCGTTCGCCTGTTGAAGCTAGAGGTCTGAACTCGGTCTGCTAGCTGAGCTAGGTTCGCATACCTATTCGTATTATTCGAGTCATCTTGACAGACGCTCTCGGTTTTCTGTACTTAACTCGAGCTACAGGTCAGCTACAGAGCTGATACATAAAGAATCTGATTCTAAATCATCAGTGGCCGTCGTCTGTTGAATCCAGAGCTCTGAAATCGGTCTGCTGCCCGATCTAGAATCGCAAAACTATTTGTATTGTTCGAGTCATCTTGAGAGATGCTGTCGGTTCTCGGGCTGTAGGGCGGCTGCAAGGCTGGTAATCACTGGAAATGATTCGGAGACATCAGGCGCGTCCGCCTGTCGAATCCAGAGCTCTGAACTCTGTCTGCTGCCCGAACCAGGTCCGCGAAACTAGTCGTATTGTTCGAGTCATCCTGAGAGGTGCTGTGGGTTTCCTGCACTTCGCTCGGGCTGAAGGGGGGGGGCTGCAGGGCTGGTAATCACAGGAATCGAGAGACATCAGACGCGTATGCAGAGGTCTGAACTCTGTCTGATACTCGAGCTGGGTTTGTGAAACTATTCGTATTGTTCGAGTCATCTTGAGAGCTGCTGTCGATTTACGCACGTAACTCGGGCTGTAGGAGAGCTACAGAGCTCGTACAGAAGACAATCCAGAAGCATCGGGGGCGTTCGGCTGTTGCATCCGAGAGGTCTGAAACTGCTTGGGCTGAAAAACTATTTGTTATGTGTAATTTTTTTCGACATTACATGTTGTCAGCAAGCTCTACGAGTCCCCCGGCGGTAACAAAGGTTGACGGTTTACCGCCGGCTCCCAGTAATTCCGGGGCGCTAGAGAGCTAGTTGGCAAGAAAAATCTCGACGTACCTTTTGCTGACTTTGGTCGGTTGAACATTTTGTTTTCGAAATTTGAACATTCGTTTGAGCTCTAGTATTTTTTCCCACCATATTTATCTTATTCTCGCTCGCCATCTTGATCTCAGCTCGATCGGGTACTTTTTACTGCCAAAAAGCATCGCGGCGGGATGGGCTGTTTCGGTCATCATGATACGCGTTGTCGGTATTTTGTACTTAACTCGAGCTGTAGGGCAGCTACAGAGCTCATTCTCACAGAAATCGATTGCGGATCATCAGGCGCGTTCGTCTGTTCCATCTAGAGGTCTGAACTCGGTCTGTTGCCCGAGCTAAGTTCGCGAAACTATTCGTGTTGTTGGAGTCATCTTGAGAGGTACTGACAGTTTTCTGCACTTAACTCGGGCTGTAGGGGGGCCACAGCTCGTACTCACAGGAATAATCGATTCGAAGACATCAGGCGCGTTCGCCTGCCGAATCCATAGCTTGGAAATCGGTGTGCTGCCCGAGCTGGGTTCGCAAAACTTTTCGTATTCGTCGACTCATCTTGAGAGGTGCTGTCCGTTTTCTGCATTCAACTCGAGCTGTAAGGGGCCAGCTGGTAATCACTGTAATCGATTCAGAGACATCAGTCGCGTCTATCTGTCGCATTCAGAGCCCTCAACTCGGCCTGCTGGTCCGCGAAGCTATTCGTATTGTTCGAGTCATCTTCAGAGGTGCTGTCGATTTTCTGCACTTAACCCCGGCTGTAAGGGGGCTGCAGGGCTGGTAATCACAGGAATCGATTCGGAGACATCAGGCGCGTCCGCCTGTTGCATTCAGATGTCTGAACTCGGTCTGATACTCGAGCTAGATTCGCGAAACTATGTGTATTGTTCGAGTGATCTTGAGAGGTGCTGTCGATTTTCGCACGTAACTCGGGCTGTAGGAGAGCTACGGAGCTCGTGCGCACAGAAAACGATCCAGAAGCATGAGGGGCGTTTGGCTGTTGCATCGAGAGATGTGAAATCGTTTACGCTCAAAAACTATTCGTTCTCTGTAATTTTTTCGACATTATGCATGCTCAGGAAGCTCTACGAGTCCCCCGGCGGTAAGGAAGGTTGACGGCTTACCGCCGGCGCCCAGTTTTGTTCTCGAAATTTCAACATTCGTTAGAGCTCTAGTATTTTTTCCCACCATATCTGATCTTATTCCCGCTCGCCATCTTGATCTCAGCTCGATCGGGTAGATATATTACTGCAAAAAGCATCGCGGCGGGATCGGCTGTTTCGAGTCATCTTCATACGCGTTGTCGGTATTTTGTACTTAACTCGAGCTGTAGGGCAGCTACAGAGGTCATCCTCACAGAAATCGATTGCGAATCATCAGGCGCGTTCGTCTGTTTCATCCAGAGGTCTGAACTCGGTCTGCTGCCCGAGCTAGGTTCGCGAAATTATTCGTGTTGTTGGAGTCATCTTGAGAGGTGCTGACAGTTTTCTGCACTGAACTCGGGCTGTATGGAGGCTAGAGTGCTGGTAATCACAGGAATCGATTCGGAGAGATCAGACGCGTCCGCCTGTCGAATCCAGAGCTCGGAACTCGGTCTTCTGCCCGAACTAGGTCCGCGAAACTATTCGTATTGTTCGAGTCATCCTGAGGGGTGCTGTCGGTTTTCTGCACTTAACTCGAGCTCTAAGGGGGCTGCATGGCTGGTAATCACTGGAATCGATTCAGAGACATCAGTCGCGTCCACTTGTCGCATTCAGAGCACTGAACTCGGCCTGCTGCCCGAGCTAGATCCGCACAACTATTCGTATTGTTCGAGTCATCTTCAGAGGTGCTGTCGATTTTCTGCACTTAACTCGGGCTGTAAGGGGGCTGCAAGGCTGGCAATCACATGAATCGATTCGGGAGACATCAGGCGCGTCTGCCTGTTGCATTCAGATGTCCGAACTCGGTCTGATACTCGAGCTAGATTCGCGAACCTATTTGTATTGTTCGAGTGATCTTGAGAGGTGCCGTCGATTTTCGCGCGTAACTCGCGCTTTAGGAGAGCCACGGAGCTCGTGCGCACAGAAAACGATCCAGAAGCGTGAGGGGCGTTTGGCTGTTGCATCGAGAGATGTGAAATCGTTTACGCTCAAAAACTATTCGTTCTCTGCAATTTCTTTCGACATTATACATGCTCAGGAAGCTCTACGAGTCCCCCGGCGGTAAGGAAGGTTGACGGTTTACCGCTGGCGCCCAGTTTGGTCGGTTGAAAATTTTGTTCTCGAAATTCCTCAATTCGTTTGAGCTCTAGTATTTTTTCCCGTGATATTCGATCTTATTCCCGCTCGCCATCTTGATCTCAGCTCGATCGGGTACCCTTTACTGCCAAAAAGCGTCCAGGCGGGATCGGCCGTTTCGAGTCATCTTGATACGCGGTGACGGTGTTCTCAAGATAACTCGAGCTTCAGGACAGCTACAGAGCTGGTGAGCACAGCTAATCGATTCAGAATGATCAGGCGCGTTCGTCTGTTGAACCCAGAGGTCTGAACTCGGTCTCATAGCCGAGCTAGGTCCGCAAACCTATTCGTATTATTCGAGTCATCTTGACAGACGCTCTCGGTTTTCTGTACTTAACTCGAACTAGAGGACAGCTACAGAGCTGATACGTACAGAATATGATTCAGAATCATCATTGGCCGTTGTCTGTTGAGTCCAGAGCTCTGAACTCGGTCTGCTGCCCGATCTAGAATCGCGAAACTATTCCTATTGTTCGAGTCATCTTGAGAGATGCTTTTGGTTCTCTGCACTCAACTCGGGCTGTAGGGGAGCTGCATGGTTGGTAATCACTGGAATCGATTCGGAGACATCAGGCGCGTCCGCCTATCGAATCCAGAGCTTCGAACTCTGTCTGCTGCCAGATCTAGGTCCGCGAAACTATTCGTATTGTTCGAGTCATCCTGAGAGGTGCTGTGGGTTTCCTGCACTTAGCTCGAGCTGTAGGGGGGGCTGCAGGGCTGGTAATCACAGAAATCGATTCAGAGACATCAGACGCGTATGCAGAGGTCTGAATCGGTCTGATACTCGAGCTAGGTTTGCCAAACTATTCGTATTGTTCGAGTCATCTTGAGAGGTGCTGTCGATTTACGCACGTAACTCGGGCTGTAGAAGAGCTACAGAGCTCGTACAGAAGACAATCCAGAAGCATCGGGGGCGTTCGGCTGTTGCATCCGAGAGGTCTGAAATTGCTTGGGCTAAAAAATTATTTGTGTGTGTAATTTTTTTCGACATTACATGTTGTCAGGAAGCTCTACGAGTCCCCCGGCGGATGCTGGACGGATGCTCTTTGTCTCATTGTACTTGCCTGATGCCAGCCAGCCCGAGTTTCTGGAGATATCACATTGTGCACTCCAGTCGGTGAGCTTGCTCAGAAAGTACGTATGCCGTCGTTATGGCTTCTGTCGTCTTGTTGTGGCCATGGATGCGAATGTTGAGATACTGCCACACTTACAGCATGAGGAGGAGGTTTATTCGGGAGGAGGCTTGGAGGTAGTGCAGATCCAGGCCACGGGGACCAAGGAGCGGGAGAGGAAGGAGAAGGTGGAGAGCTTGCGACAGGAGGTGGAGGATTGGTTGGTTCAGGAGCGTATGTGTGCTTCGAATTCTTTTGGAGCTAGGAAGCCGACTTGGTTTGATTATCGGAAGGGGTCCCGCCGTGAAGTGCTGGATTACATCCTTGTTCCTCATGGATCGCAGGTGTCGGGGTGCTCGGTTGAGTTTCTGTACGTAGGACAGCAGCAGGGAGCCGTGATGAGATTATCAGATCATGCCCTTGTTCGAGCTTCTCTGAGAGTGGCTTCCAGGGAGTCGGCGAGACGGAATCTCTCACGACGTTCTCGAACCTTGAAAGGCTGGGACCCACTCAACTTGTCTGCTCGTCGATCGTGTCGCCAGTTGTTGGATGCCAATCTATTTTCGTGCCAACTTATGTGTCAGGCAGAGAGTGTTATCTATTCGTGTGCGTCGGCCACCGAATGTACCCCGAAGCGCCCAGCTCGACCCCCTGAACGATCGGAGTTGCTGCGGTCCTTGGATGTGCAGGTCTACCGGAGGAGGGCGGAGAGGGGGACGTTAGCCTATCGACTTCTACGCAGAAAAAGAGATCGGGAAGCGAGAAAATTCAAACGAGCAAAGCTGGAATGGGAAGCGGAGCGTCCACGTAAAGCAGCTTTGAAGGCGGTGAAGATTGAGGGGGAGGAGAGCGTGGACAGGGAGAGGTGGATGGAGGAGATGATGAAGTTGAAGGAGGCCTGCGAGGATGAGGAGGAGCGTCGGCGGTCGATCAAGATTGTCCAGGGCCTCAGGGGGGAGCTCCAGGGGTCCCCCAGACCCCAGGAGGCGACGCTCACGATGGCGGTGGTCCTTCGGGCCCGAGCTCGACTCAACCCTGGAAAAGCCACGGGACCAGACGGGGTGGGGGCAGAAGTAATCAAAGCGCTTCCGTGGAGAGCCGTTCGCACTATCAAGCGATTATTTTGTGATATCTTACGTGGCATTGTTGTACCTCCATCTTCTTGGCATCAAACATTGACGACACTACTTCCCAAATCTTATCCGATATGCGATGTTTCTGATACGAGGCGTATTTCTGTGGAGAGTATCTTTAAGAAGTGGTACAGTACTTGTCTCTCGATCATGCTTGAACCATATTGTCTCCAGGCTGGCACTCATGCATCGTTATTCGGTTTCGTTCCCAAAAGATCATGCACCGAGATATTTGCAGGACTTAAGGCAGCAGCACAACACGCCTCACAGTGGGGGAAGGATCGACGTCTGGTTCTGGGGTCAGCGGATGTGAAGCAAGCTTTCCAGAACACGAAAATCTCGACGGTCAAACGTGCGTTCGACGTCCTCTCTATCCCTCCCTGGCTCCAGTACGGTGTGCTCGTGCCTATGCCGTGCGAGGTCACTTCGCTTCTCTTCCAGGGCTTGCAGCTGCCAGATGTGGGAATTGATACCCACATCAGGACAGGTGGGAACGACAGCCCCTCCTTGTGGAACCTGATAGTCGTTGCGATGTGGGCTCCTTTATTTAAGCTTTGGGATGAGCAGGGGATTGGGTTTCATTGTCTGGATCCAAACTCGGTGGGAGAAGTTTCGGCCTCGGTTCCTGTACACCACTTGCTATATGCCGACAACATCTTTATCTTGGGATCTTCGGAGGAGGAGTTTAGGCGACAGGTAGGAGACATGACAGAGACTCTGCGGGGATGGGGATTCGAATGGAAGATCGAGTCGCTCGAGGTCGCGTTTATCGGTTTCTCGGAGAAGCCAAAACATCCTATCCTGGTTCGGGTTCAGGATCAGATGGTGCCGTTCAAAGTAGTTGATGAGATGAATGTCTTGGGGAACAGCATATACTGTAGCTATAGGGAGGCACACCAGGACCTTCGGCGGCGGATCGGGGCCGCGCGACGAGCCTTCCATGCGCATGCAGCTTATTTTAGATCAAAGGCAGTCCCGTTTTCGGCCAAGTGTAGGAGTTATATCACTCGGGTTCAGAGCATTCTCATTTATGGAAGTCAAGGTATTAGTTGGGACAGGGACTCCTTGCAGAGCCTGAATGTCTTTGAGGGAAATTGTCTTTACCAGATGACGTCACCCCAAAAGCCAGCCTCCGAAAGTTGGGTTGTTTGGAAGCCAGCTCGACTCAGAATTGCTAGACGGATGTTCTTTGAAGCAAAGTGCCAGAGTGCAGTGCAGAGAGTTCTTTATTCCTTGTGGCAGCTTGGAGCTGACATAGCATCATATTTTGGAGCTAATGTCGACAGCGGATATCAGATTCCTGAGTCGGAGCTGAGCCCAGGAATGGTCGCGGGCTCTCTAGTTACCAATGGGATGGGGGAGGTCTCTTCAGTTACCAATGGGATGGGGGCTGTCTCTTCAGTTACTAGTGGGATGGGTGCAGTCTCTTCAGATATGAATGGGATGGGTGTGGTCTCTTCTGATATGCATGGGATGGTCTCTCCAGTTACCAGTGGGATGGATGTGGTCTCTTCAGTTACTGGTGGGATGGTGGGAGTCTCTTCAGTTACCAGTGGGATGGGTGCTGTCTCTGATATGCATGGGATGGTCTCTCCAGTTACCAGTGGGATGGGTGTGGTCTCTTCAGTTACTAATGGGATGGTGGGAGTCTCTTCAGTTACCAGTGGGATGGGTGCTGTCTCTGCAGTTACTAATGGGATGGGCGCAGTCTCCTCAGATACGAATGGGATGGGCGCTGTCTCTTCAGATATGCATGGGATGGTCTCTTCTGCTATGCCCTCTGATAGGGCCTCTTCTTCTCGAGATGTTGAAGTTCCCTGTGAGCGGGGGGGGCCTAGGGATTCCCCCAGGCCCCCCCCGAAACGTCGGAGGGTGGCTGTTCCTGGACCTGGACAACAGACGGTGTATCCTCGTGCGCATCGTGACGCACGCCGGCTTCTGATGTGCTGTACCCCGAGGTGGGAGGAGAAAAGGACACTGGAGTCAAAATATTGGCGTTCACAGTGGAAGTGGAAGGAGGCCTCGAAACTGACACGATTAGGCAGTACTAAGGGGCAGGCGACGGGTGAACATCCTTGGTGTTTCATGTTCCAGACGATATTTCCCTCGTTTGTGAATCTGGAGGATCGGTGGTGGAGGGCGTGCTCTTTCTCTTACTCTGACTTCGTTCAGTATTGCAGGCAGTTCCTGGAAGCTTGTACTTTGGGGTCTCTGTTTGACTTGTTTGTTGTCCGTGGAGGAACTGGAGGGAGAGGAGACTACATAAAGGAGAGGGGGGAGGAGATGTTGGCTCGTCCGTTGTCGGCGAAGGAGTCCGAGAAGCTGGCCCAGAGATTGGCCTCGAACAATGAACAGGAGCCGACTTGGGATCTGAGTGATGATGGGATCGGTCTCGAGCTGACGGGCGATTCGCTTCTTATCTGTAACTGGATCAATGGTCTCTGGAAGGTTGAGGGAGGAGAAGGAGGAGATGGGGCTTCTTATCGTAGGCGGGTGGCAAATATTATTTCTCTTTTGGAAGAGTTGGAGGAGGAAGGAATACGACCCCCCTCATGGGGCAACGACTTCATTCGACACATATATCGAGAGAGTAACACAGTAGCTGATGAACTTACCCACTTAGCACGGGAAGGCCAGATATTCAGAGAGCTGTTCCACCACCATATCTTTCGTTCTGATGTCCGAGACAACTTTCGAGTTATTGGCCTCCGCGGATCCTTCGACGGCGGAGTGTGTGCCCAAGGTGTGGGCGTTGGCTGGTTTCTGCAGATTGGATATATTCCTCGATTCCATGACCCTTACCCTGACCCTGAGCATAGAGATAAGAGAGCTCGTGTAGTCTCCCTCTTCCCCCAAGCCTCCTCTCCTTGTCCAATCATATGGGAAATAGTAGGGCGTTGTGCACAGGCACTCCCCTCCCATAGCAGTATCACTGACGCTGAGCTTTCGGGTCTCGAGGGCCTCTTGCGGGCCGCAGTCCAGGTGGCCCAAGACCTCCAGCTGCAGAGAGACTAGGTAGGCACTTAACGGGCGCTGGGGCGCTCGGTGCCTGGTCAGCCTCCCCCCCAAAAAAAAAAACAAAGGTTGACGGCTTACCGCCGGCGCCCAGTACCTCGTAGGGCTATTCGGCATAGATGAGCTAGAGGAATTCCGGCGCGGGGTGGTGCTAGTGAGCTAGAGGGTTTAAGATTAGAAGCCGGACGGTGGTTGTGCCCGCCAGGAGCTCCTCCACGGCGGTCAACGTTCCCCGCAGCGCCTCGCCCGGCCCGGCAACGGGTGCGGGAGAGCTTCCGGCAAGCGTCCACGCGTGCCTGCACGCGTGCAGGCACGCATGGAAGCGATTCTGGCAACACTTCAGCAGCGCTGTAGGGGCGCCCATCAGAGCACCAGAAAGGCTTTACGAAAGCGTCTGAGGGCTCCCCAGGGTGGACGCATGCCTCGGCCGAGCCTCGAGCTTGTAGTCCTTCGGCGGCACGTAATTGTCCATGTGCGCCTCCGTCGTCTTCGGGAAGTTGGCGCAGCTGAGGCAGTAGTCCGGCAGGTGGATGTGGTCACGCCCGCCGTCAGGAACGCTGCGAGGCCGTGCGCGATGCTGTTCGTGATATTCGTGGGGAACTTAATTGACCGAAAGAGCGGTCTGGAGTTCTGACTCACGGACCTCAGCGCGTGGAAAGCGTCCTTGCCAAGCAGCCCCGGGCACAGCGTGACGGTGTAGTAGTCGCAGCCTCTCAAAGTGAGCTGCTCCTCCGCGCGCCCGATGCTTGCCAAGGTACCTTTGGCTGCGCCTCCTGACTCCTCGGCGTGCTCACTGACTCGCCCCAGCCCGCGCACCAGATTCTGTAACCCAATGCCGACCTCAGACTCCGGCGACGGTGCGCCCAGACCCTTCTCCTCTTGAGGCATCGACGCAGCTCCTGCATGCCATTCCCGCGGCCGCGTAGCACGCTCCACGAAGGCAGGCTGCTGGGGTGGTCTGGCGGTCCAAGGCGCAGTCGAGCTGGCCTCTCCTGTCCCAGAGAAGGCATCCGAATTGAAGCTGACCTGCGCCCCCTGCCGCGGGGGCGGCCTGACCGAAGCCTAGGAAGCCTAGGCCCGGCAGGGGCCCCGCTGGGAAGGCCTCGGCGGGGCCGCCGGGCCCGCGTGCCCGCTCCCGGCAGGCCATGGTGGCACCGCCGCTCTCTGCCCGCCGACAACCACCTCGTGGCCGTTGTAGGGTGTGGGGGCCGGTGGCGGCGAGGGGGGCGCCCTTCTATCCTTCCTGGGGATTGGCCTCCCTCTCCTCCCTCGAGCTCCCTGCTCCACGCCTCGCGGCAGCCCCTCAGGAGACTGGCGCCCACCTCGCTGACACCTCCCCCGTGCGCCGCGTCGGCCGCCTCGATATGCTCTGCGAACAACTCGTGCCTGCCCATGCCGCTCTCGGACGAGATGGCCCCTCTGGCCGCTCCATCAGTAAGCCCGTCCGCGCGCTTGGTGAGGTAGGCCGAGATGAGCGACGATCTCGCATCCTGGCTCCGCTGCTCCTCGTCCTGCTCCCGAGCCCTCCTCAGCTTCGCGTCGAAGTCCGCCCGCGTCTCTGTCCTCGTCGGGGTAGTGCTGCGGCTCCTGGACCGCGCCCGCTTGGCGAGGTGATGGCGGCTGTGGTCCTTGCTGATGGCGATGGCGGAAGCTGGACTCAGCACGTCCCCGCGGTAGTTCGTGCAGTCGCCCTGGTCCGAGAGCCGCAGCGCTGTGCCAGAACGCCAGCAGATGGCGGGGGGCCGAGCCCCCACGAACTCATCGAGCAACTCCGGCCTCGGCGCCGAGAAAGCATCATCCGGGATGGAGAAAACCAGGCCCAAGCCGACCGCCTCCACGTCCGTCCGCGGGTCGTCGTCGCTGAAGTCCTTGGCCGGGCCGACGAAGCGTGCAGGGAAGCTGTAGTACGCATCCCTCTCATGCTTCGCGTTCGCCAGGGGGTCCCGCACATGCAGTGGCCACGCAGCCTCAACCTCGGCCTTGGCGGGGCTGCCTTTGCGGCCTGCGGCCCCAATGGGGCGGCGAGCTGCGCGATCCTCGTCCTTCCTCTCCAGCTCGTTGCTGCTCGACCGTCGATCCCGAGCTTCATCCTCCTGGTGAGGCGTGGCCGATCGACTGCGCCAGCCCACCGTCCGATCGGCTGCGTGGGCCGCGCACAGGGAAAAACCGGCCTTCTCGACCACATGGGCGCGATGACACTGCGAGCGTGCACACCTCCCTGTAGCCGCCTGGCTCTCGTAGGAGCCCGCGTGATGGGCACGCGCCCGGAAGACCCGAGTGCCTCCTTCCTTTTGCATCTCACGCACGTCGGATACCGCGGTGTCCTCGACCAGCATGAAAACTGGGTCTTGCCTAGCTGTGTCACGGCAGCACGCGGCGCTCAGGACTTGGGTGCCGTCCTTAGTGACGTATGCCACTTGGTCCGCCTGGCAGACATCCACGCTCGGCTCTGACTCGGTCTCCGAGTTGGGGTCCATCTCCTCGGCCTTGCTGGACGGTTGCCCCAACTTAGGATGCCTCAACCTCCGCCTGGCGCAACACCTGAACAGCCTCCCTCCTGCTCTGCTCACTCCGCGGCACATCCACGAGCAGCACAAGCAGCTGCCAATGCTAGCGCGTCCCGCTGGAGAGAGATTAGCCAAGTCGGCCACGTTGACTGGGGATCTGTGGGCCACGGCGCACGAGGAGAAGACATGGACCATGAGCTTGTCCCCAGCCGGGAGGGTGCAAGGAGACGCCGCACACAGATGCACCAGACCGATCCCCTCGTTGGCCCGAGTCTCCTCCAAGTCGGCCTTCAGGTGGCGGTGGGAGCTGCCCTTCACCTCCCTGAACTTGTACACGTAGCCGTGCCGCGTGATGCGGCCGCCCTTCAGCGGCCCCTGCTCGAGCCTAGTAACAGAGCCTTCCGACTGGATGATCAGGTCGTTGGGCATCATCTTCTCGGCTTCACCTCCTCTCGCCCGAGCCTCGTTCTTGACGTAGTACTCATCAACCACCGTCGCCTCCGAAGGGCCGTGCCAGTTGAACCTCCGCTGAGTTGCCGTCGAGCGCTAGCTTCACGTCATGCCCTGTCTTGCTGCCCTGCGCGAAACCTCGGAGCGTCGCCAGCAGAAGCGACGCGTAGTTCCATGCCGTCTTCAGGAACCAGACGAGGAAGCTCATGGCCGAGCCGAGGACCGTCGCGACACCGAGAGCTGCCATACCCATGGCCGCCAACTGCAACTTTGCCCAATAGGCGCCAAGCAAGTAGCGGCCCATGGAGTCAACCAGCCCCATGATGAACGCGATAAGCTGGTGGAGAAGCGCGCCCAGGGCGTACCCCATTCTCTCCCCCAGCCACTTGAGCCCCCCCTCAACCAGGGAGTTGACCCGCTCCATGGAGAACAGCCCTTTGCCTGGTGCCGCATCCGAGATTGAGATGGGGACGCTGGATGACTCGTTGCTCTTGTCTTTCAGATTGCCCGCTCCTCTCCGCCCCTCGGGCGGTGGAGGCGGTGGGCCTGCCTCGGACGCCTGCGCCTCCTTGGCCTCCTCCTGCCCTCGCGCCTTCGTCGTCTTCTTGCGCCTGGGCATGGGTGCCTCACTGGATGCCTCAGCCTCTGGCCGCGCTGCCTCCTCCTGCTGCGCGGTGTCCTCCTCCTCCTCCGCTGCGCCTGCCTGGGACTCCTCGGGGCCGCTGGGCGCGCGAGGTGGAACCTTCTCGGCGAGGGCATCGTCGTAGTTGTAGTAGCCGTAGTAGTGCCGCTCCATCGAGCGCTGACCACTGTTAGCGGAACGCCTGCCCGCGCCGGCCATGGCTGGCGGCGGGTCCGTGGCCGGGGGCTCAGCGGGGTCGGGGAGCGCCGCGGGCCGGGGTGGCCTCTCGGGCGCCCCAACCGCTGGCAGCTCATCTCCGCCCGCAGTCTCCTGGCAGCTGGCCTCGCCCTGGCTGTGGGGCTGGTCACGCTGCACCTCTTCATCTTCATCGCCAGGTCCTGCCCGCTCGCGGTCTCCCTCCTCAGGGCTCGTCGCGATGGCGGACGCGTGGACCGTCGCATGCCAATTGACGCCGAAGGACACGTCGAGCCAAGTCGCTAGAGCCCCCATGGCCAAAGCCAAGGTGCACTCTCGCCCGTGGGCGGGCCTCATCATTTCGCCCGCCTTCCCACCGTGGGCGTCCGCACGTCCGTCGCGGGCCGCGGGCCCCCCCTCCGGAGCCCCCGCCCGCGCTGGAGGGGGGAACCTGGCCCGCCCACTACCCAGCACTCCTCAGACTGCTCGGCCTCGCCGGCTGGGCAGCGTGCTATGGCCCCGCCCGCCCGCCTCCAAAAACAGTCTGGCCCTGCGGAGCAGCGCCTGGAGCAAATGGCACGGAGAGAGAAAGAGACGGGAGTAGGCAGAGGCAGAGCAGAGGGACATGGATGGGCTGCGCCAGGCAGGAAAACTTTTTCTAACGAACTTTCACCTCAAGTCGAACGCAGAGCTCTACGAGGGAGAGTGGTAGCCGAGTGAGAGTTTGGAGTTCGAGTTTGGGCTGGGGACTCGAACTCCACGCTGGGTGCTGGCCCCAGGGAGGGGTATAATAACAACTATTACATTTGCCGCTGGATAAGAATTCAAGGTTCGAGTTTCGGGGGACAATTATTACATTGTCAGCCGGATCCGAGTTCAAAGTTCGAGTTCGGGGGGGTGACAACTCGATTTTTCCGGCAGGCGCGAGTTTGATATTCGAGTTTGGGCTGAAACTCGAATTGCTGGGGGCCGGCGGTAAACCGTCAACCAGGGTGCCGCCGGGGCCTGCGTAGAGCTTCTTGCACGCGTAGCAATGCTCGGAATACAAGGAGAAACCAGCTACGGGCCTTAAGAATTTATCGGCGAACGCGGCATAACCTACTACAGATGCGAAAAGAATATTTGTTTTCAAAAAGAATTTTCGGATCTCTCACATTCTTCGACAAACGGACCCCATGTCGCCGCGTTGTCCGCCCCCCCTGGTTTGGCCAACTGGGTGCCGGCGGTAAGCCGTCAACCAAGTTGCCGCCCGGGACCTCGTAGAGCTTCTGCCGCGCATAGCAGTGCTGTCAATGGGCCAGGGCGGCCCGTGACCGCCGCAGATTTTTTTGATTGAGGTGCGATTTTTGTATTTGTTCCCGTGGCGGGGGTGAAGCACCTGCGTCGCCGCGCCCCCCCCCGGCATGTCGGTCTTCAGGGAGGGGCCGCCGCGGTCCTATGCCTCCAGGGCTCAATGTGAAGCGTGGCCCAGGGTGCGCGCCGCCAGCGCCTCGACCCCGCCTGTCTGCGCCGCGACGATTTCGATCGCCCCCGGCCGCCCCGCGCCGAGCCTTCGCGGGCGCCCCTGGCGCCCGCGGGGGGGACTCGCTCGAGGCTCGAGCAGCGCGCGCTGGCGCCCTGTCTCGTCGAGCGGGCTTGCCCAGGCCCGCGCGTTGCAATGCGAGCAATTTCGAGCCTCGTTGGCGGGCGCGCCAGGCGCGCGCCGGCTTCTGTGTCAGGGCCCCGACCTCCTGTCCTGAGTTCGCGAGAGCATCTTCAGGGGGGCGCGCGAGGGTCGACGGCGACGGTGTTTGCTCGGTCCGCCGAGTGAGTTCGACAACGCGTGGCGGCAGCATGATGTGTTTGCATGTTGGGGCAGGCCGATGGCGGCTGCGCGCCGCGGAGAGGAGTTCGCAGGTCGTCTTGCGTAGCGGGATCCCGAGAGCACCTGTGCGACGAACGTGCGGGTATCGCGCGTGACCGTGCGTTCGAGTTCGCGTGGTCGAGACGCGGCAGCCTTGCTCTGAGTGCTGGCGCCATTCCGTCTCGAGCGAATCTGAAGATGCGCTGAGGTTGCGTGTTCGTGGGCGGCCAGAGGGGCCTATGATGTCGGCGGGAACGCAGTGCGACTTGTGCGCGCCTGCGCGCCTGTGCGCGCTGAGAAAAGCTGTCTGGCGTGCTTCTCTCTCGGGTGCGGTCAGGTGCCCTGGGAGTTTTGGGCGCGTGAGCTCGTTGGTACCCCTTGCGCGCTCAGCGCGATCGCGTGCGGGGGTGAACGAGGTCCCGCGTAAGTTGTGAAAACTATAGCTGGGCCTCTTTCGGCCCGCTTTCCTGGCGTGCCTGCTATATGTCTGGTTGTTGCGGACTGAGTTCTCAACTCGTTCTATGCGCGCGAACATGACGTGGGTCGTTAATGAGCTTGCAAAGAACACGAGTCGGTTCGCCATGGCAAGGCGTGCCTGTCTGCAACCGCCAGGGTGCCGAGATCGGAGCGCAAGCATTTTTCCAGTCGTGGCCCAATTCGGTGCAGCACGCGATTGGGTCGCGAGCTTGTGCCTTTCGGCACAATCTCGAAGCCCAGGTGGGCGTCAGATTTCCCTGGCAGTGCAGTCGATTCACAATGTCAAGAATCGCGCGCCTGCCACTAGTGTGCCGAGATTAGAATATGATAGTCGGAAGCTCCTTTCAATATTGCAAGCCGTGGGTATGCGCGTCGTTTTTGTTATATCTGTTGTTGTTAATGTTGTTGTTGTTGTTGTTGTTGTTGTTGTTGTTGTTGTTGTTGTTGTTGTTGTTGTTGTTTTTGTTGTTTCTCCTTGTTGCTTCGCTCAGACGTTTGCGTTCCCGTTGATTCCGCCTCTGTGGCGCAGACGTGCGCGAGGTGGCACATCTCTTGGTCAATGCGGCTGTCTTCCGTTCACTGCCGTGCCTTGTAAAGACTTCGCTTGAGTTGCATTGCGGCACTTCTGAAACTTCGCCTGCGCTCCTACGCGACGTGGGTGGTGTCTGGGTCCTGAAGCAGTATGCCGACCGATTGGCTAGTCCAGTGCTCTGGTCTTTATAGGGAAAACAAACTGAAGACTTCCTTGCGCTTGCTGGGGTTGATGGCCTACCACCAGTTCCTATGGGCTGCCGTTCAAGGAACACCGCGGCGACGATCGAAAATGGCAGCTGGTTCCGCTTGTATTTTCGGTGCCGTTCCCACTGCGTTGGCCGCAACCGCATGCTCGGCTCACAAATATCAGCCAGCGTCGACTCTAAATAGATTGATGGACAGGAGAAGAGCGAGAGAAGGGGAAGACGAGGAGGAGAGGACGGGAGGAGAGGAAACCAAGCATGGAATGGCAAACAAAAAGAATGAGCAGAAAGAAACGAGCAGCCATGCAAGTACGGAGAGCCATATGTGTAAGCTTGGGAAAATCAGGGGGGGTGGGGGTGGAAAATGGTGATGATGAGGCGGAAAATGGGGACGATGATCGCTGACGATGGTGATTGTGACGGTGAAGGCATTGGGAAACGGGGGGGGTGGGGGTGCCGTTGGAAAAGGGGGGGGGGGGCATTGGAAAAAGGGGCGTGCCATTGGAAAAATGGGGGGGGCCACTGGAAAAAAGGGGGGAGGGTCGTAAAGACCAATTTAGTACTCCTACAGGGCAAACCAATCTGGAAAACAACATTTTTCAAGCACGTGTGGAGCTCCCAGCCAGCTCATAGGGTCCTCCCTGCCAGCTCTTATGCAGCGTTTTCTCGGCTCGCGCGCACCTCGAAATTATCTTCCAGGCAAGTCTTCGCAAACACTAGGCAACGTTTTCTAAACTTCAGCGCAGCTCCTGAGCAGCCCCCAGACAGGCCATGGAGACTCGTCTGAAGGCGTTGCAGGAGCGCCGCTTGCTTGCATCGCTGAGGTCGTATGCGTCTTCGAGCGAGTGGTAGCAGGCTTCCCGATCCGCCACACCAGCTCATGCTCATACGTGTTTTGTGCGTGTGCATGCGCGAGGCCTGCGAGGCCCGCGCGTCCGCGCGCGGGATCCTCCCGCGCGCCCGCTCCCGTGCTGGCCGCATCCGTGTGCGCGCGCCTACGCGTTTGCGCGCCCTGTCCTTTGGGCGTCTGACTGTGCGCGGTTTCTCGACAGCTGCTCCGCCATCTGGTTTTTCCTGGATGGCTCCCTGCCTGCTCGAGCGGTTATAGAGAAGAAGCCGGCTGGCACGGATTGCATTGCTGGCTAGCCAGATGCGTTCCCGCGGCTTCCAGTCAGAGAGCGCTGGAGCGGTTGCTTGAGCCGGCAGCGTGTGCCGCTATAGCTTTCCTAGCTGTTTCCAAAACGGCCGCAGATAGCGTTGCAGCGGGTCCAGGCATCGCTCCCGACACCTGTGCGCAGCTCCTAGGCCTGTCCTGTCCTCGCAAAGTTCTGGGCAACGCTTCTGAGGTTCGTTCGCAGGCGCAGGTCCGCAAGAAGGTTACAGATACCACAAAAAGTCGGCTGGCTGCGCTTGCCAGCTGCTGTCCCACAGCATGCACCGAACTCACCACAGGTGTGGTGACCACACCTGCGCTCGACCTCCGCTACTGAACCTCATTCTTACTAGCTGGCGGCGTCATTCTAGACTGCTCCGCAAAGGTGCCCATGGGAATTGCAATCTCTTCACTTATCTTGCTCACACGTTACATTTTTTGTATGAGCTTGGGTGCCCACGTGCCGCTTGTACATATTCGTTTGCACGCACATATCATTTCACAAGAATATGCACCTGTGTGAATTTTCGTGTCCCGCATTTATGTATTTATATATTTACACACAGATAAACACATGGGCCAATGATTTTATGGGTACATGCCATCTTTTGACCAGTTCCCCGCTCATTCATTATTGCACCTTGCATCCTTACATCACGTGTTTGTCATCAGGGCCCTTCTTCCCGCGCCTCCTTCATTCCGCCTCCCTCTTTCCTCCTCCTTTGATCCTCGCTTTCCCTTCCTCGCTGCGTCCTTTCGCTCATCGCCCCTCCCTTTCATCCCTCCTACCCCCTGCTTTTCCTTCTTCGTTCTTCCCCCCTTCCCTCCTTTTATCTCTTCTTCCTTCTCTCCGCCCTGCTTCCTCGCCCCTCGCCGTTCTCTGCTGCTGCTGCTCCCCCCCCCCTGCGCCGCTGCCGCTCGCGCTGCCGCTCGCGCTGCCGCTCGCGCTGCCGCTCGCGCTGCCGGTCGCGCTGCCGCTCGCGCTGCCGCTCGCGCTGCCGCTCGCGCTGCCGCTCGCGCTGCCGCTCGCGCTGCCGCTCGCCTGCCAGCTTTGCTGCGCCCCCCGCGCCCCCGGGCACGCCGCCCCCGGGCCGGGTGCGAGGGGGCCGCATGAGGCCCACGGCGGGCTGCCTCCACCGGGCCAGCTCGGAGGTCGTGACCCGGCCCCCGCCGTCCGCGAGCGGCCCCCCGAACCCGTTCCTGGGCTCGGCGTCGCACATCACGAGCGGGGGCTCGCGGCCGCTCGCGGGCGCCAGGGCCCCCGTGCCTGGCCCTGCCGCCGGAAGTGCGGCGGGCCTCCAGGCAGGAGCGGCCCCGCCGCCGAGCGTGGCGTCCGGAGGTGTGCAGGCGCCAGTGCCGCAGTTGCCGAGGCGGCCCGCGCGCACCCGCAGCTGGTTCGCACGATGGCCTGGCACATTGCGAGCGCCATGGCTCATCGATCCAATCGCGGGGGGGCTTTGACAATGGTGGGTGGATTGACGTCGCGATCGTGTCTCCACGAAGGAGTCCCAAGTGCATCGAGCCAGGGTTACGAAGCGAATGCTAGGAGTCGCACGCTTCCTCTTCACTCGCAGGTAGAGATAGAGAGAGAAAGGGAGAGGGGGAGAGAGATAATACATATGTAAAGAGAGAGAGAGAGAGAGAGAGAGAGAAAGAGAGAGCGGACGAGAAAATGCATACGCATGCACACGTACACATATATATATGTATATGTAGATGTTCGTGTAGACGTATATATATATAGATATGTAAATGTGTATATATATATATTTTCTATGTTTATGTATATCTTCATATATGCATGTATGTATGTTTGTATGTATGAATGGACGTAATCGTGATTCTATGGATATGTGACTGTGTGTTTATACGTATGTATGTGTGTATGCATGTCTGTATGCCTGTATGCATGCATGTACGTATGCGTGTCTGTCTGTCTGTCTGTCTGTCTGTATATATACATATATATATGTATGTATGTATGTATATAAGGTATGTCTGTATGCATGTGTATGTATGTATGTATGTATGCATGTTCTTCTTTATGTCTGTATGCAAGTATGCATGAGTGCATGAATGACTGTATGTATATATGCATGTATGTATGTATGCACGTATGTATGCACATATGCATACATGTATGTATGCAATGCATGCATGCATGTCCGTGTGTATGTCTGTATGCATTCATGCATGTATGCATGTATGTATGTGTGCATGTATGTATGTACGTTTGTATGTATGAATGAACGTATGTATGCACATATGAATATACGACTGTGTGTTTTTACGTATGTATGCATGTATGCACGTCCGTATGTATGTATGTGTGTGTATGTATGTATGCATGTCATGTATGTCTGTGTTCCCGTCTGTATGTATATTCTTTTGTGTGTGCGTAAGGAGGTATGTATGAATGCATGAGTGGATTTATGTATGCCTGCATGCCTGTACGTATGCATGTGCATATGTAGACACATGTGTATGTATGTATGTATGTATACAATGTATGTATGCACGTATGTATGTGTGTATGCATGCATGCATGTATGCATGTCTGTGTGTATACATGCATGTCTGTCGGGATGCATATGTGTGTATCCATACATAAGTTTTATGCATGTATGTATGCATGCATATATGTATGTAGGTAGGTAGGTATATCAGCACGTTTGTATGTCTCCACGCATGGATGCATGCATGTGTGTATGCATGTAGGTGTTTAGGTCTGTATGTGTGTAGGTATGTAGGTATGTAGGTGTGTAGGCATGTATGCATGCATGCATGCATGCACGTACGTATGTATGTATGTATGTATGTATGTATGTATATATACATACATATATGTACATATATATATATATATATGGTCGCACCCCCCCCAAGATCTACCTTTTGGTGGGTTTTCAAATGAACGTTCGAGTTGTCTGTCTCTCCTCGTATCTTCCTCGCCCCTTCCTCGCTGGCGCAAAGCCGCTCAAATGCGAGAGAACTACCGTTACAACCTCGCAGAGAACTCGGACAGAGGTTCTGGTCTGGGGGCAAGGAAAACCTCTGATTTCATTGGTTTTTCTGGTTTTTCTGGTTTGGGAAACAGGAAAACCTCTGATTTCATTGGTTTTTCTGATTTTTCTGGTCTGGGGGCAAAGAAAACCTGTGATTTCATTGGTTTTTCTGGTTTTTCTGGTCTGGGAAGCAGGAAAACCTGTGATTTCATTGGTTTTTCTGGTTTTTCTGGTCTGGGAAGCAGGAAAACCTGTGATTTCATTGGTTTTTCTGGTTTTTTTGGTCTGGGGGGAAGGAAAACCTGTGACCGAAAAACCAATGAAATCACAGGTTTTCCTGCTTCCCAGACCAGAAAAACCAGAAAAACCAATGAAATCACAGGTTTTCCTGCTTCCCAGACCAGAAAAACCAGAAAAACCAATGAAATCACAGGTTCTCATGCCTCCCAGACCAGCAAACCAATCAAAACCAGCGACTTTCCAGGTATCGCGAGCCACCAGACTAGAGAGAAACCAAACACCACGCTTGGCAAAGTTTCCTTAGCTCCGAGACAGGAGAAACGCCTGGCCAGGTTTCGTGAGCTTCAAGATTTCTCTGCTGCGCAATGCGCTTCTGGTTGCGTGCACGGCCTCGCCTACTCATAAGCGCCCTGCCGCGCTCCCCTAAGCCTGCGGTCTACGAGCTACTTCCCCCTCAAGCGGCTGAACATCTGATTTCTCTGCTGCGCAATGCGCTTCTGGTTGCGTGCACGGCCTCGCCTACTCATAAGCGCCCTGCCGCGCTCCCCTAAGCCTGCGGTCTACAAGCTACTTCCCCCTCAAGCGGCTGAACATCTTGCCAGTCTCCAGCCACAGGTCCTCGTTGGCATGCCAGTACGCCCACTGGGCCGATCGGACCCTGGCGTTCAATGACACCGAGCCAACGGAGCTCTTCCTGGTCTTGATGAAGCCGCGCAAGTGCTGCCAGAACCTGTCGATGATCTGGGTCCCGCCTTTGCACTTGAGGACTCGTCCACCAGGAAGTTTATGCTGAAACTTCTTGGCGTACGTGGGTTTCACCCACACCTGGCGGCCGTTCTTCTTCACGGGCTTGCCATTCTTCACGAGCCGCTTCCTCTGGTGCACGACGTGGTCGTGGAGCATCCCCTCGACCTTGACCTTGTACGTTTTTGCCCCGTCCGTGTGGAGCACAACGTTCCTGTTGCTCAAGTTCTTGTGAGCGAACGGCGTCCAATCAGGCAAGCGTATCGCGCCTGGGCCTGGCGCCCTCTGCTTGGTGAGGCTTGGCTTGAGGCGCGTCAACACCAATGTCTTGCGATTGCCTCTTTCGATGACACCGCCCCACTGCTCCCACTGGACCCGCTCGTTCTCAGCTCGCTCCGCGTGATCAGGCAGTAGATCGCCCCTGAGGTCGACCTCATCGGCCTCGACATCTTTCCGCGTCCGCCCCTTTCCTCCGAAAGAAATCAGTTTCTCCTGCTGCTGCACGTCGCTCTTTCGGCACGCATCATTGAACTTGCTCATGCTCTCGATCGCCTTGTGGTTCTTGCCCGTGAGCGCATGGATCTTGGCAAGGGGGACGTTGTTCACGACGGCGAAAAGCACGGCAGACTGTTCCTGCAAGGGCACCGCGGCAACGCCAGAGCCGCTGCTGAAGACCATGTGCCCGCTCTGGGGCAAGGAGAACTTCTGGCAACCCTTGTGGTTGCAGCGGTACCGCGGTCCACGGCCCTGGACGTCCTTCAGGGGGCCGAGGGTTCCTTTCGTGCAGAAAGAGCACGTCTGGCCTTCCAAATTCTCCAAGACCTGGTCCTCGAGCAACATGTCGACGATCTCGCGGTCACTTGCGCGTATGAATCGAACACGTTCCTCTTGAAAGCAACGCGCTCCGGCCTGGACGTGCAAGTTCTCTTGCCGTGCCGCACGTAAGGCACCTTCCTCGCACTCTGGTTTGGCGCCGTCTTTTTCGCCGTTGTCTTTCCCGCGTGCTTCGGGGCCTTCCGCTTGGGCTTCCCCGTCTTGAGGACAGCGCGCGCCTTGCCCCGCTTAGGCGCAGGGAAGACGCGCCCAGGCGCCATGGCGCGGCTCTGGCCGACGACCCTGGCCAGGAACGGGCAGGCGCGCCTGATCCCCTGGCGCGCCGATGCGCTTGAGCATGCATGTGCGGCGCGCAGGTTTGGCATAGCTCGTGCGCCCTGGCGAATGGACAACAATGCACCAACGAACGCTGGTTGCTCGACCTGCAAAACTGCCTCCTGAATTCGCGGAAGAGACGACACGGGGTCGGCGATGCATCACCGACAAGTCGGCGATGTGCCCCGATACCGAAGACGCGCGTCCGGGGCCCCTCCCAGACGCCCTGGCCCCAAACGGCGATGACCCTGGCATCAGCAGCGGGTGACGAGAGGGCGACGACGACGATGGCAATGGCGACGGCGGAAGCGAAGAAGGCGGAGATGACGATTGGGCGAGGCGTTTCAGCACGCCGCACGTGATCGGCGTGGGATGCCGTGACTGCTGGCTGCCAGCCCCGCCCCAATGCGTCGCATTGGCCATGAAACTGAAATGTCAATCTCCGCGCCCCCTCCCCATCTACACGCCCATGCCCCCGCCCCCCCCCCCCCTCTCCCTCCGCCCAACTCGCGCCGCCTCCGCGGCGGGCAATGGCGCCTGGCTCACGCCCACGTCGCCCGCGGCCGCATGCGGCTCAGCCCTTCGATGGTCTTGTCGAGCGTCGCCATCTTCGCCCTGACGTCCTTGGGAACGACCGAGGCCCAGACGGGCGCCTCGATCGACCGCGGCCGATGGATCCCCCACTGTCTATGTCCACTCATACGCCCGAGAGGTGCTCTCCCCTCCATCCCCCCGCGGGCGCGGGCGATCAGGCAATGCCCCGACCACCCCGATCGAACAATTGATTGATCGGCAACCGATCAGGCAGCGCCTTCCGAGGGCGGATCCTCCAGCTCGTCGTAGATGCAATACATCTGCATCTCCATCAAGCGCCACTTGACCCGCAGCCGCGCGCCCTCCTGCGAGGCGGGCACGGCGTCGGCGGGGAAGCCGACCGCCAACGCGGCGGGGCGCATCCAGTGGAGGAGTTCCTTAGGGGTGCGTCGGCTCGCTATCGATCGCGCCCCATCCCTCGCTACCTTCCCCGCCTCTCTCTCTCTCTCTCTCTCTCTCTCTCTCTCTCTCTCTCTCTCTCTCTCTCTCTATCTCTCTCTCTCTCTCTCTCTCTCTGGCGCTTTTTTTGTTCCTCTCTCTCTCTCTCTGTATGTATATGCACCCCGAGCCCAGAGCAGCGGCCGCCGATCGGTCGGTTCGAGACCCGCGGGCCATGCTCGCTAAGCAGCAGACGTACGGCAGCACAGGGTCGTTGTCCGCGCGGACCAGCGCCGCCCGTGGAATCCACGTCCACGACGGCTCAGTGGGGACCAGGAAAGAGGCGACGCGCGCACGGACATCGTCATGCAGCAGAGAACGCGCCTGCCACAGGGGAAGCAACTCCTGGAAGGCCTGGTACTTCAGCGAACACCACTCGCGATGGTACGCGAGCGAGTCGACGCCCGCCTCAAACTGAACCTGGAGGCGCTGGCACTCACGTCGGGCATCGCCGTTGGCGGCCATCTCGCTCGACCAATTGGTCGTCAAGTATGCGAAGTGCTCAGGGTGGAGCCGAGGGCGCGCGATCGCAGACGTCGAGCCAATCTGGCCACGAGAGGGAGAGTGAGAGACAACCGCCCTGATGGCATCACGTGCTGCGCGCATTCATCCCAAGGTTTGCGACAGCTGGCCTGGATGTCAAGATGATAGGTTTCTGCGCGCGTCTTCTCTCCCTGCAATAGCATGGCTGTCAGCCCCGCCCCAATGCGTCGCATTGGCGATGAAATTACACTGCAACTCTTCCCGCCCACGTCCCATCTACGCGCCCGAGACCCCGCCCCGCCCCCCGCGCCGCCCTGCCGCGGCGGGCAACGCGCCCAGCGAACGCCGCTAGGCCTCAGCCCGCGCGGCCGCCGCCGCTGCTGCTCGACGGGCCGCCGCGGCCCGCCGCGCGGCTCAGCTCCTGATCCACGACCTCCTCCAGAGCCTGGGTGAGTGACACGGCGCCCTGCTCCGTCGCGACGTCAGAGTCTGGCGAGAGCCCCGCCGCGCCGTTCAGCTCATGAGCCATGATCTCCCCCAAGACAAGGGAGAGCTTGCGCGGCTTCGGCGGCTTCTGCCCGAACTCGTCCTGCCCCACCGCGTCGCTGGAGCCTGGCTCAAGCTTCACCTTCTGCAGCGGGACGGTGCCCGACTCGAACTTCACCTTCTTCTTCAACGGGGAGGGGCTGCAGAGGTCGATCTCGACGGGCCCGTTCTGGCGCAAGTTGCGGCTGAAGACATTGGAAGGCTCCCGCTTAATCGGCGCCGTCGGCACGACAGGGGCGGCCGCGGGCGCCTCCGCCTGCTCGCCGATCATGGAGCCGCCCAAGCCGAACGGGTCCTCCTCTTCCTCGAGCCAGGCGGATGGACGCGCAAGCCGCCACCACCCCGAATCCCTTGGAGCGAAAAAGTAGCATGGGGGAATGGCGCCAGGGGGGGGGCGCAATGGGGGGGGGGGCGGCTTGCACGTTCAATCGCATGACCCTCCTGGTCGCCCAGAAAGATCCGCCCAGCCGAGCTCGGCGGCGGCGGCGCGGCAGCGCCCGCGGCCGGCTCCCCCACTGGGCCTGCAGCCTCCGCGGGGACGCCGTACTCGACGCCGCGCTTTGCCATGATCTCCATGACCATCTTCTTCTCGTAAGCCATGACCCTGTCGAACTCCTCCTCGTCGCGCATGACCCCGCGGGCCAAGTGGGAGCGCAGCATCTTGCCCGCCTCGGGCTTGAGGTACCCATCCATCAACGGGAGCTTTTCCACGCGGCTCTCGGTGCCAGCGAGCCTGAAGAACATGTCAGTCGGAGTGTTCAAGAACACGGTGCAGCGTTTCAGCATAGCGCCGACATTGCTCGGCGAGAAGTTCTTCGGGAACGTTGGCTTGAGCATGACGGTCAGGATGGCGGTCGTCTTCTGGGCGGCGTCGGCGCCTGTGGATGCCAGCGCCCACTGCGAAGCTGTCGGCGCTGCGCTGGCGTCGTATTCGTTCTCCCCGCCGAAGCGGGCCTGCCCGCGGACGAATTTCGCCGCCCCCCACCTGACGTACGTCATGGCCTCCGCCTGAGTGGCGTCGAAGAATGCTTTCAACACCTTGGGCCTCTGCTCCGCCAGGTCACCGTCGTCGAAGATGCAAGGGACCCAGCGCTGCCCGACTTCACCGCGGAAAAAATCCATGTCGGGCGCTGTCCGCACGGCGGCCACCGCGTCGGCGCGGCCAGTCGCCCTGTTCTCCGCGTCGGCGTTGTGCCTGGCGCTGGCCATGGCCATCGACATCATGAACGGCGTTTTGCCGAAGCCCGCCTCGCCCACGCACAGGACGGTGTTGGTGTCCAGCATCTCCATGGCGCGCCGCATGGCGCCCTGGTACTCATCGCGGACATCTGGGAGCAGGATGGGGTAGTATACCAGCTTGTTGGCGAAATGGTCGCGGTCCCGCAGCACCTTGAGGACCGCGTTGATGAGCTCCCGCCTGAGGTTGTGAATTGGCGACGAAGGGTCCACCAGCTCGCACTCTACCCACTCCAGCTGTTCGCAGTCAGCATTTGTGCGTGGGGCTTCGTCCTTAATGTGCTGGACGCCCGCCGAGAGCTCCTTCTTCTTCTGATCGACGTCAACGTCGCCGCCGCCAGCTCTGGGCGCGGGCGCGCTCACGAACTCCCAGTATCGCGCTTGGACACCACCGAGGCGTTCGAACAGGATCTGCATCGTGCGGGCAGAGTTGAACACGTCCTTGCGCCAGTCCAAAACGCGCATGTTGCCGCGGATAATGCTGTCCCTCACGAAGGGGCTCTTCTCCCCGCCAATGAACTGAATCCACTTCACGACGATTGGGAGTCCGTCTGCGACTCTCTGTGTGACGGCAAGATTCATCGTGCAAGGGGGCTCTGCCTCCGGGTCGCTGAAGCAGAACGGCGGCGGCAATTCCTTGTACTTGCCTTCTGCCATAATGTCTTTGACCTTGGCCCAGTCCACAGCGGCCATCTCGGCGGCGTCGACGTCAGTGACGATGTCGACAACGGACTTTATGGAGGCGTTGCCGCGAGCGCTCCATGGCTTGACGGGCAGGTCGTAAACGTCCACCGAGCCCTTGCGGTCGAGACTGCCGTCGATCTTCGGCTTGCCAAGGGGGGTGGCCTTTTTCAAGTTCTTCGCCCTATCCCACGCAGCAACGAGCACGTCGCTCGTCATGCCCTCGACGCACATGTGGACGCCGAGCGACTTCATGCCTTGGGCGGGCACGTTGGCTGCCTCGGCGACAACGCCGCGGGCGGCCATCGCTTGGAAGCCTTGCAGGGGAGGGTGTCAACGTCAGCGCGCCTGTTGCCCGCAGGAGCGGCGGACGCCTTGAGCCAAAATGGCACGTCTGTCGGAACCCAGGATCCCGCAGCACGTACAGCTGCTACTACATGTTTCTGATTGGTCTTTTTCGTGCCTGTGGCATTTGTCCAAGGAATCCAAGGTCTGGCGGCGACGGGGGCGGGGGGAATGGCAACGATATGTTTTCTCATCAGCTACGGCTGCTCGGACTCGCCGGCGGCCCTCTTCTGGACTTCAGGCTGTCGAAACAAAAGCGTCGGTTGCATCGGCGGCCGATTTGCTTCAGGAATCCAAGGCGTCGCGGCCACAAAACCAAGGAGGGCGGTAACGATGTGTATGTTTTCATAAAGCACGGCTGCTTTATTGATCGCGCGGGTCTCATTCGGGTCTCTGGCGGGTCTCTGGCGGTCGGGACGCACGCGTCGGTTGCGGCTCTGGCCCTTTTGCCGAAGGAATCCAAGGTGTCGCGGCCAGGAAAACAAGGAGGGCGGTAACAATGTGTTTTTTCATCAACGACGGCTGCTTCGTTGAGCTCGTGGCTCTCGTTCGGGTCTCTGGCGGTCGGGATGCACGCGTCGGTTGCGGCAGTGGCCCTTTTGCCGAAGGAATCCAAGGTGTCGCGGCCAGGAAAACAAGGAGAGCGGTATCAATGTGTTTTTTCATCAACTACGGCTGCTTTATTGAGCTCGCGGCCCTCGTTCGGGTCTCTGGCGGTCGGGATGCACGCGTCGGTTGCGGCAGTGGCCCTTTTGCCGAAGGAATCCAAGGTGTCGCGGCCAGGAAAACAAGGAGAGCGGTAACAATGTGTTTTTTCATCAACTACGGCTGCTTTATTGAGCTCGCGGCTCTCGTTCGGGTCTCTGGCGGTCGGGATGCACGCGTCGGTTGCGGCAGTGGCCCTTTTGCCGAAGGAAATCCAGGTCCCGCGGGGACGGCGGTAAGAATAACGACAACGATGTGTTTTTTCATCAATCACGGCTGATTTATGGAGCTCGTGGCTCTCGTTCGGGTCTCTGGCGGTCGAGATGCACCTCGTTGGCGTGCCAGTGCGCCCACTGGGCCGATCGGATGCTGGCGAGGAAGCGGAGGGGGGCGAGGAGGGCGAGGAGGAGGAGGAGGAGGAGGAGGACGACGACGACGACGACGACGACGATGACGATGACGAGGGCGAGGTGGAGGTGAGGGCGGTGGAGGAGGTGGACGACGAGGAGGGTGCGGAAGGCATTCTTCATGGCCTTCGCTCTCTCACACAGCCCCGACGACGCCGATTACGATCGAGATGTCGTCGGGCTTGGGCGCGCCGCGCATCTGCGCACACTCGATCATCTGCTCGGCCGCGGCCTGCGCGTCGGAATCTGCGCGCGTGAGCACGAACTTCATGGCATCGTACGGGACGTTGTCAGTGATGCCGTCGGAACAGCATATACTGATGTCGCCCTTGCTCAATTGGACAACGCCGTAGTCGGCCTGCGCCACGGAGCGCTCCAAGTCGTCGCCCGCCCTGTTCACGCCAGGGAAAAACGAAACCTGCTTCGGGCCCATCACCTCGCCTGACTCCGTGGCGATGCGGACGTGGTGGTCTCTGGTGATGAAGCAGCGCGTGTAGCTTCCCGTGAGGGCCGACCTGCGCCACACCTGGATGGATACGTCCCCAATGTGGCAGTAGGACATCTTGGTGCCGGCCACCGAAAAGAACCCGACCGTGGTGGAGCCGTGCAGCGTAGTGGTCTGGATGGCGAGATGCAGGAGCCTCGCAGTTTTATGTTGTTGCGGCTTGTGATTACTTTGTTGTTGTGTTTGGTGTGTGCGTGCGTTGCTGGTTTGGTTTGCAGGTGGCCTCTGGCGGTCGAGACGCGCGCGTCGGCTGCGGCAGTTGCTTTTTTGTCGAAGGAATCCAGAGTCTTTCGGCCAGAAAAACACGGAGGGCGGTAACGATATGTTTTTTTCATCAATCACGGCTGCTTCATTGAGCTCGTGGCTCTCGTTCGGGTCCCTGGCGGTCGGGATGCGCGCGTCGGTTGCGGCAGTGGCCTTTCTGCCGAAGGAATCCAGGGTCTCGCGACCTGAAGAACATGGAGAGCGGT
>CAUYUJ010001915.1:35000-46356 GCA_963575745.1 Prorocentrum cordatum | reverse complement strand
GAGGAGGAGGAGGAAGGGGAGGAGGAGGAGGAGGAAGAGTAGTTGGAGGAGGAGGGACGTTCCCCTTTTCCCTTCCTCCCCCCTTTTCTCTTTCCCTCCTCTCCTCCTCCTGTTGTTGTCCAACCCGGTTCTATTTCTTCACGTCGACCTCGCACGTCGGCAAGAATTTGACGCGGATCTAGCCGTGGCAACGAGGAAGCCTCTACGAGGATCAGAAAGGTTCGAAGTCTCGACCCTCGGCTCCGGTCCATCCTCAAGGACCCCTGCCTTTGTGGCGAGTCCTTGATGCAGCGCGGCCTGTCGGAGTCTGGCGCCGCGTCCTCCGACGGTGCTCCAGGGGAGCCCCGCTCTCTCTCTCTCTCTCCGACCTCACCTCCCCCGCCCCCTGGGAAAGATAGGGCGGAGAAGAAACAGCGACATAACAGACATAAGCTCTAGGAGGTCAGCGCGGCTTTCTTGGATCGGCGTTGTATTCCTCGCCTTGGCGCGCGGAACCCTCCAGGGGCGGCGCTGGAGGCCATGCCAGGGGGGTCCAGCGCGGATCCAAAAAATGCGCACGGACCTGTGACAGTTTGTATCTAGGAGGGGAGTTGTGGAGGAGGGGGGATGTCAGAGGAATTTGGGCAATGAGGAAAGGGACTGCGTTGCAGTCACATGGGGGTGCCTTGGGACCAGAGCTGTTGCTCCTCCCAACTCGTGACTTCCCTGATCGTCAGAATCCCAAGGAAGGTGCCCTCGTCGGAGGGGTGGCCGTAGAAGGATGCTGGTTCTTCTATTCCCCCCCGCGCATCAGGGCGGCGGCCTCATTTGCGCCGTCCAGCGACGGAGCCATGCGCATGGTCAGCGCCGCTATTTCGTCAGCAAGGCCCGCTCGGGGGGAAGCTGGGAGCAATTCTCAACCCTGTTTTTCGTGGCGCGTGTAACGGGGATCATTGCTCAGGGGGGTCAGCCAATCCCTTATGATCCCCTCTGGCTGACCCGGGCCTGGGAGCCATGTGGAGCTCGATCCCCGGGGCATCCGTCCGCTGTCGGTTTTCGTCCGCATGCTCGTCGTCCTCCTCGTCTTTGTCGCTACAAAAAACGATGGAGTGCTTGCGAAGAGTCGGCACAGGTCGAGACGCAGACGTCTGCAGCAGTCTGAGTGCTTACTTCTCGCGGAGTGCCTTGCCCAGACGTCCACGAGTTGTAAGGCCTCGTCGCTGTCCTTGTCTTCGTAATGCAGGGTTTCCCCAGTTGTGTAGTTGTGACTTTGTGGCGATGTAGCGGCGAGGTGAATTCCAGGTGGCCAGTAGGCAACCGCGCAGTGCGTAGCTTTGAGGCTGATGTAGTACAGCTCTGGGATAGTTTTGGTGGCAGCCTTGAGGTTTGCACGTGGTAGCCATGAGGTAACAGCGAGGCCGTTTATTGTGATTCGGCTGGAAATGAACCAGAGGTTGGAGCTTTGCAAGCTCTGTCAGAGCAGCGTGGGTAGGGCGGGCTTGATTACAGGAGAGCTGCCACTGCGGGCCGGCCTTCACGGAACGGTAGGTTACCCCAAGGCGCACCGTGTTTGGAGAAGGCGCATATTCGGGGCCAAGCATGCAAGAGACAGTGCTGCCCGCCCGACGCTCAGGAATGGGTGATACCCACGCTCAGACCCCAAGGGAGTGGGCAGGGGGAGGGCTAACCCTCTCCCGAGGAGGAAGATGGGGACGTTCTGGAGAAACTGACGCTCTGCACCACGTGCGTCAGGAAAGGTGGTGCGGTCTCGGTTACAGGGTCGTACTTCGGGCGACTTGCATCTTACGGGGTCGTATTGCGGGCCACACGCCATCATTTCGTGTATCTGTCTGTCTGTCTGCCTGTCTGTCTGTCTGTCTGTCTGTCTGTCTGTCTGTCTGTCTGTCTGTCTGTCTGTCTGTTTGTCTGCCTGCCTGCCTGCCTGCCTGCCTGGTTGCCTGCCTGCCTGCCTGCCTGCCTGCCTGCCTGCCTGCCTGCCTGCCTGCCTGCCTGTCTGTCTGTCTGTCTGTCTGTCTGTCTGTCTGTCTGTCTGTCTGTCTGTCTGTCTGTCTGTCTGTCTGTCTGTCTGTCTCTCTCTCTCTCTATATCGCCCTAAGCGCGCGCGCGGGCGCTTCGCGCGCTCAGGTTCTAGTCGCAGATGAGGCACGGGTGCCGCTGTAAGCCCTAGTGTTGTCGCAGCGGCGATTGCCAGCGTTCTCGGGCCCATGCCATCGACTCAAAGAAACGCGTAGTCAGAACGCTCTCGCTCTGCCGGGGCCGCCCTTGAGGGGTGGGAGGGGGAAAGCAATTTGTGAAATGATAAGGTATAGCGATGCCCCGCTCGCTCTTGCGGGCTTGTCTGGCGCTCTGGCGGGGCCGTCCCAGGAGAGGAGGGAGGAACACGAAAGCTGAGGGGTGAGGGGAGGAAGATGAGAGAGGAGGGAGTGGATGCAAGGGGAGGGGGCGGGAGGGAAGGAGGGACGGAGGGGGGAGGCCTGGGCCATTTGGGCCGTCTTGGAGCGCTCTGGGGCCTCCGCTCCCGCTCTGTGGCTCAGCTTTGGCCTGTCCTGGTGTTTTTGGGCCGTCAGGGACTCCTCCTGGACCATTCTCGGGTTCCCTGGGGCCGTCTTGGGGCTCTTCCGGGTGCCTCCTCGGCGGTCTCGGGGCGATCTTGGGGGCGTCTGCGGCCGTCTTCGACCATTGGAAGCTCGAGAACGCGATAAAGCGTAAAACGTCGAACAAACCAATGCAAGTCAATGATGTGGGCCTCTTTGGGTTCTCTCGGGACGTCTGTCGGAGCTCTCTTGGGCCCTCTTGGAGGCCTTTTGGGCTATATTTTTACCGTCTGGAGCTCCTCTTGGGCCACGTTGGAATCATCTCGGCCGTCCTGGATCGCCCTGGGGCCTCCCGCTCCCGTTCTGGGGCCCATCTTGTGCCTCTCCTGGAGTTCTCTTGGACAGTTTTGGGCTGCTCTTGGGAAGTCTTCATGCTCTCAGGGGCCGTCTTGAGGCTCTTTTCGGGGCTTCTGCTGCGGTCTTGCGGCGATCTTCGGGGCGTCTTCGGCCGCCTTGGAGCGATGGAAGCTCGAGAACGCGAGAAAACGACAAATATTTGAAAGACCGACCGGGCATCAAGGACATGGCCCTCTTCGGGCTCTTTCGGGACGACTCTCGGAGCTCTCGTGGGGCCTCTTGGAGGGCTTTTGGGTTGTATATTGGCCGTGTGGGGCCCATCTGGGGCCACGTTGGGGCCATCTGGAGCGCCTTAGGGCCTCCCGCTCCCGCCCTGGGGCCCAGCTTGGGCCTGTCCTGGGGCTCTCTTGGGCCGTCTGAGGCTCGTCCCGGGCAATTTTCGGGCTACCTGGGGCAGTCTTGGGGCTCTGTTGGAGGCCTTTTCGGCGGTCTTGGGGCGGTCTTGGGGGCGTCGTCGGCTGTCGTGGAGCGCCAGAAGGTCGAAAACGCGAGACACCGAGAAACATCGCAAGAACCAATGAAAGTCAAGGATTTGAGCCTCTTCGGGCTCTCGGGACGCCTCTCGGAGGTCTCTAGAGGCCTCTCGGAGGCCTCTTGGGCTGTGCATTTCCAGTCTGGAGCCCATCCGGGGCCACGTTGGGGCTATTCGGGCTGTCTTGGAGGGGCTTGTCGAAGTCCCCCGGGGGTTTCTGGGAGCTTCTTGGAGCTCTCTGGGGCAGTCTGGGGGCTCCACTGCCCCTACGGGGTGCTCTGGGAGCGGTTTGGGAGGCCCCGGTCCCGCCATGCCCCCCCGAGGTCGCGGCCCCTGGCGCCCAGGCCTCGTGCGCGGGTATATTATATGTGTATATGTATGTATGTATATAAATTCACATACTATATATATGTTTACATACATACATATATACACATATCTAGATCTGTAGGTACAGTTTTACATGCAACAAAGCAGGCATACGTGAACGTGCATATTCAAATGCACACGCACGCATATATGTATTCTGACTATCTAATTGTCGCTGTACTGATGCAGGGCCGCGAGTGGGCTCCTCTTGGGAATCTCTTGAGGCCGTTCTGAGGGTTTCTTTGGGGCCTGTTGGGCCGTCTTGGGGTCCTTTTGTGCCGTCTTGGGCCACTCTGGGCTGCCTTGGGGCCTCCCCCAGGGTGTGTGGGAGGGGAGGGTGGCCGAATTCGATGCCGGTTCGGCTTGACGCGAGCTGGTTTTCGGTTCGAGCCGACTCGGCCCTGTCGACTTCTCCCGATTCGATGTGTCGCCGATTCCCGCCCTATGTCTGCCAATTCGATGCTTGGTTCGATCCGATTCGATCTGCCCGCTCGATGCTGGGTCCAGAGTGCAAAGGACCCTTCGACCAGCCAGAGGGTTGTTCAATCCAACCTTTGTGTGCGACGGTCTTGCAAGGCAACGGGATGATAGAAATTCAGTTGGCTATCAGAGCAATGACTTGGCAGAGGAGCGTGTCGGCAGCAGCGGGATAGCGTCGCTCTTAGCGTCGCTCTTATTTTTTTTCGAAACGTCGGGCTCCGAAGCTCTGGACCCCAGAAAGCGTTTCGTCTTGGCGCCGCGGATATTTTGTTCGAAGACTTACAGACCATCGGGTTCCCAGAGGCTCGACTTCACAAAAGCGGGCCACCCATGATTTTGGAGGACTCCAGAGGTCCGGGGTCTGCCTATCCCATGCTAGGACTTGGAGACATCTGCAGGCATTCGCCGCCACGTACCTGGGGCCCAGCTGATTGTGTAGTGTATCAACTTGTTGGCCTGCGGACGTCGGAAGCCAAACGGCCCACGGCACATCTCACTCCAGAACCGCTCGGAGCCTTTCTCATTCTCAGGGCTGTTAGATGTCTGTTGTTTCCGAGGAGCAAGAAGTGATAATGATGATGATGATGATGATGATGATGATGATGATGATGATGATGATGATGATGATGATGATGATGATGATGATGATGCTGATGATGATGATAGTGATGATGATGATGATGATGATGATGATGGTGATGAGGATGAGGATGGTGATGACTATGATGATGATGTTGATGTTGATGCTGATGATGATGATGATGATGATGATGATGATGATGATGATGATGATGATGATGATGATGATGATGATGATGATGATGATGATGATGATGATGATGATGATGATGATGATGATGATGATGATGATGATGATGATGATGATGATGATGATGATGATGATGATGATGATGATGATGATGATGATGATGATGATGCGTTCCAAGATTTACAAGTTTTCCTGTCGGCCCACGGCACATCTCACTCCAGAACCCCTTGGAGCCTTTCTTATACTCAGGGCTACTAGATGTCGTTCGTCTCCGAGGAGCAATAAGTACTGATAATGATGCGTTCCAATATTTCCAAATTCTAACATGGAGCATTACACGTTCTTATGACCACTGGTAGCCATAGGAACGTGTGATGTTCCATTGTAGCCTCTCCCGTATTCAGGGCTGTTAAATGTCGGTCGTCTCCGTGGAGCAAGAAGTAGTGACAGCGATGCGCTCCGAGATTGCCAATTTCTCCTGCCGTCCCGCTCGGCCAGAGGCGACCGGCCGATGGCGAACCGCTGAGGGTCGCAAGAACCCTCCGAACTCCTGGAACGTGTCCTTAGCCTACCGCATCATGGACGCTCTTCTCGCCCCAGCGTCGGAGAAATTGACCTTACCCTTCCCTGAGATCCGACGTCTCGAAAAAATTGCGACGCCGTGAAACATCGCGCCTGGAGCCCTAGACCCTGTCTTTCTGCGCCATTTGTCGAACCGGATCGGTATGCGAGGGTCCCGGGGCCCGAAATTATGCGAAATCGCCAGGCTGGAAAAACCTGAGTCGCCAGGATCTCAGGGTTCCCCCGCCGCAAACCGAAGCCCGGCGCCCGCCGCCTGCACTGCCCCGTCGCCCGCCGCCCACGGAGAGGCCCCCGCCCTCGGCGGGCCCCCTCGCGGCGGCGGCGGCCCCAGACGCGGCCGTGGCGGCGGCCTCGGCGATGCTCGCGAGGCCGTGTGGACTGCTGGATGGGACTGAGGAGGAGGAGGAGGAGGAGGAGGAGGAGGAGGAGGAGGAGGAGGGGGAGGAGGAGGAGGAGGAGTTTCGAAGGGTTGATTCCTCCTGAAAGGAGGGTTTCGATGCTGCGTTTCTGAAAGCCGTCTCCTGGCGCCAGGACTGTCATGAACATGCTCAGGATGGTTGAAGACCCGGCCCCAGGGAAGGTGTCGGAGGCCCACGGGCCGACGTCACGCAACAGCTGCAACCTCGGAGCGGAGGATTAGTGTCGGGAGGGTCGACATGGGAGCGGAACGAATTTGGAACGAAGACCAGCATCGGTCCCTGCCCACTCTTAAAACATGACTCGCTCTCGGTGTCTCCGCGGACGTTGTCCATTCGGAGGACAAGTCGCCCGCCCACGAGCTGCCGCCGTCGGTTCTGGACAACATTCGTTGTTGGGCATCGCCCTCATTGTTGCAGTGGTGAGGGAGTCCAGGCCTCTCAGACGGGACTTGAGCAGATGGTGTCGGAGGATGCCGCCACCTCTCCAATGTATACACGGTGCGGCGCCATATGGGGCACCGGCCGATTAATCGGCGATGCGGTGCGAGCCTACCACCCCGTCTACTCTGGCTCCGTATGGGGGGCCTCCAGGGAGGGATGAGGTTCAGGTCACGACTGCGCAATAGGGCGTCAATCCGACGTTGGCCGAAGAGCGAGTGTCGGAGTCGACGCATGTGCTCTTCCCCATCGCCCGTCAAATAGATACCTTCCCTGGTTATTCCGTCGCTGGCTATGGCGGGGACGGCTAGGGAGGAGGGGGGGCGTTGGGACGGAGGAGGGAGACATGGAGGCATGAGGGAAGACGCATGGAGGATGTTTGATGATGATGATGATGATGATGATGATGATGATGATGATGATGATGATGATGATGCTGTTATTATGACGGCGACGACGGCGATGATGATGCTGCTGCTGATGATGATGAGGATGGTGATGAGGATGAGGATGGTGATGACTATGATGATGCTGTTGATGATGATGATGATGATGATGATGATGATGATGATGATGATGATGATGATGATGATGATGATGATGATACTGATGATGATAATGATGATGATGATGAGGATGCTGAAGGTGATGATGATGCTGATGCTGATTCTGATGATGATGCTGATGATGCTGATGCTGATGACGAAGATGATGATTATGCTGATGATAATAATAATAATGATAATGGTAGTGATGATGATTATGATGGGGATGATGGTGAGGAGGATGATGAGGATGAGGATGATGATGAGGATGAGGATGATGATGAGGACGATGGTGGTGATGATGATAGTGATAATGAGTAGGATGATGAGTATGAAAACGACTATGTTTTGGATTATAATTGTGATGATGCTGATAATGATGATGATGATGATGATGATGATGATGATGATGATGATGATGATGATGATGATGATGATGATGATGATGATGATGATGCTGATGATGATGCTGCGGATGATGATGAGGAGGATGAGGATGAGGATGAGGATGAGGATGAGGGTGAGGATGATGATGATGATGATGATGATGATGATGATGATGATGATGATGATGATGATGATGATGATGATGATGATAGTGAGGATGAGCATGAGGATGAGTATGAGGATTACCATCATAATGAGTATGAGGATGAGGAGGAGGAGGCGGAGGATGCTGACGAGGATGAGGATGATGATGAGTATGATTATTCTGATGATGATGATGATGCTGATGCTGCTGATGTTGATGATTATGATTCTGATGATTTAAATACGTTCGGCATGATGATGCTGCTGCTGCTTATCATGAGGATGATGAGTGGTGATGTCTATGATGATGCCGATTCTGAGGATGATGGCGATTCTGATGATAGTGGTTTGCTTTGATGTTGATGGTGACCGCGATCTTGTTGACACTTGTTGCTGACCAAAGTGATGAAGGGTGACCGGCATTGCTGAGTGACGATGGCGAGGGCGACGGCGACGGCGACGATCCTGATCGATGCGGATGACGAGGGCGACGGTGATGGTGGTGATGATGACGACGTTCATGATGATGTTGGTGGTTTTGATCAGGAGAAAGAGGTCTGCGCCTGCCCTCCGCTCTCTGCTCTCTTCTCCTTCTCCCCCTGCCTGACCCGCAGTGGGGCGACGACGCATAAACGGAAGTCGTGGCGCATGGTTTCCAGGGGTTCGCCAACCAAGAGCACGCAAGGAGGACGTGGAGAGCACTACGCCTGGCATTCAGGAGCCAACCCGCGCCAGCGCGGCCATCAACTGCGGGGCGGCCAACGTGAGCGCTTGGACGACGACGTGGAAACTCACCTTCAGCAGCGCAGGCTCGTCTTGGATCCAGCGCCCACGCTTGCCGCTGGGAAAGACCATCCGAACAATATGACTTTTGGTTCGAACGGTCCAAAACATCTTCACCTCGTGGACGCTCGGGCACCAGCACACTGGCCCTGGATGACGGCAATTACAACGCACTTCGACATCGGCCTTACGACTTCTTCTTCATCACCGCTGTCGTGACTTTTTACCCGTCTCGTGGAATGTACACCAGATCATGGAGGACATGGCCTCAGCCACCTGGTCGTAGCGCAGAGGTGTTCGCTCGTTCGTTTCCTCCCTGCCTGCTTCCTGCCCTGTCCTGCCTTGCCCTGCCCTGCTGTCTCCTCCTCCTCTCCTCGTCGTCCTCTACCTGATTCTCCTCCTCCTCCTCCTCCGCCTCCCGCCCCCTTCCTTCCCTTGCTCTTCCCGCGGGGCCTTTCGGCCGTTCCCTCAGAGGTCTGCCTCGCACGCCGCCATTGGCATGAGCGGCCTGCAGGCCGGTGCCCGCGGCCGTGGGACGGCAACGAAAGGGGCGGGAGTGGGGGAAGGACGGCGTCGAATAATTTTTCTCGGGGTGCCAGGGAGACTGGCAATATGCGTAGTAGTGACAGTACACAAGGTAATATTCAGAAGAGACAAGCACTAAGCATTCACATGGTAACATGAGGAAGACCAATATTCTGCGTCACCATACATGATATGGGAGGGGGAGACAGCATCGCTGAAGAAAGCGAAAAAGTGTGGATGGACATCGAACGAGACCCAGAATACGTACACGGCAGCATCAAGACTTTTTCGCCGGCGGCGCGGCAGAAGTGCTGCATCAGCGAGCCGCGATCGGGGGCGACCTTACGCGAATTGGCCGGCATGCAAGAGGCGGCCGCGGAGGACAGGAGGAGGGGGAGGGCACTCAGACACGGACAAATTCACTTTCGAGTGCATGTGCGGCCAGCAGCGGCAGCGGGGCCGTGGCAGCAGCCGGGCCGCGGCTTCGGTGCAGCCACGGGCGTTGCCGATGCTCAGTACGAGGTAGAGCGGGTTGTTGAAGCAGTGCTGGAGTCCAGGTTGGGGACCGCCGACAGAAAAATGCTAAGCCCGCTAGGTTGCAAGCTGTGGGGGGGAGATGCGCCCTAGCGCAGCATCCGCAGCCAGAGGCACCAGGGGGGGGGCTGCGCGCCAGGAGCGGCAGCAAGCGGCGCCATGGCGGCGCGCGAAGGGAGGGAGGGAAGCAGGCGGGCGAGGACACTGGGGGGGAGGGAAGGAAAGAGCAGCGCCCCGCCTGCGGGAGACCCTTGGCAGGCGGGGCGGCAGCGGCCCACGGCCCCGCGCTGGCGGCGTGCCAGGGCGTGGGGGGCCCCACGGCCGTGCGGATCCGGCATTGCCCGGGGCTGCGCAATGGGGCCGCAAGGCCCTAGGGGGACCCGGGTTCGGGTCCGCGCGCCAGGATGGCGTGGCGCCAGGGGCGGGGGGCCCAGCTGGCAAGGGGGGCGGGGGCTGCCAGGCAGCCAAGCAGGAGGGGAAGGGAAAGAGGACCATCTGATCGGTGCAACACCTTGTGGAAACAGGCCACGCGCCGCCCAGGCAGGCAACGCGTGGCAAAACAGAACGCACCTGATCGGTGCAATTCCTTGTGGAAGCATGGCTGCGCATCGCCCGGGAGGGCGGCGCGCAGCAGGGGGGGAACGGCCCAAGTACCCGGTGCGCTAGCTGGGTGCAGTTCTTGATTTGGAGTGTCGGCCGTCGCGGGTACCGCCGGGAGCGGTGCAGCGCGGGATTGGTCAGGCCTTCGCCATGGCCCGATTCAGGTCCCGTGGGGTGAGGGTGGCGCCTTGTAGGCGCCTTTACAGGCGTGGTATGGTAGGAGTGGCCTCACTTGGTCGTTTTCGGGCCACGTCGGATCGGCTTGTCGCTTGCCCTTTTTCTTGCGGGCCGCTGCCTTTCCCCTTTCCTAGGCCCTCGTCGCGGCGGCCTTGGGCGATGGAGTTCCTGTGGCGGTGGCGTTGCCACACTCCATCCCAGTCTTCTTGAACGTTGCGGCACCAGCAGAGCTGGCGGATGTCGTGTTGGAAATAGCCCTGGTCGCCAAGGCATTCCTTGCAGCAGTTGCCTCGGCCGATCCCGTTGTACGTGCCTCGCCCCTTGCCCTTTCCGTCCCGCTGGTCGCAGATGCTGTTCCACCCTTCGACAAGGAAGGCGCCGCACTCCCGCTTCAGCCTGTTGACTACCTCCAGCCATGTCTCACAGGCGTTGGTCTGGTAGTTCCATATTTTGTGCCAGTTGATGGCCCAGCGCGGCCGCGCGTACAGGCAGTCGTTGGGATCGTTTTCATCCACGTAGCCTCGGTCGGCGCGGGGGGGCCTGCCTCCCCCCGGTGTTGCGCTGGTCGCGTGGGCAAAACCTGAGGCCGAGGATGGGGGCTCCTGTTCCCTAGTAGTCTACTTAAGCGCTGCTGTGGGAGGACCGCGTGCGGGCGTCCTAGGATCTTTCTATGCCCGCCCGTCGTCAGGGCCACCCGGTGCTGCGTTGAGGCCGCCTGGGGGGCTGCCTCGTGGGACGCTTTCGCTTGGCCCGCCTTTCTCGGCGCTTGCCGCGCCCTTGCGGTTGTGGCTGGGTTCCTGTTCTCCTGCGGGGGCTCGGCAGGCGCGTGGGCAGGGTCCTGGGTTTCTGAGCTGTTCGGCACGGTCTGAGAGGGGGCTGCGGGGCTAGGCTCCCCGTCGGGGTCTGGGCGGTGCTCGGCTCCCTCCTTTCTTCTTTCAATTTGAAGGCACATTCAAGGTCTATTGGGGGTCTCGCTGGGGTTCCTCGGGGACCTCTCGCGACCCCAAGGGGACCTCTTGCGGTTGGGGCCGTTGGAGGCCCGTCGGGGTTCTCGGCGCCATCTTGGGCGCGATGGCTCCACTGCGCGCTGCGGAAGAGTCTCAGTTGAGCCTTTTTGGGAACGACTGGGCGGATCTCGGAGCCGTCCTCGAGCCCTCTTGAGCCGTCTGTGGGGGTTGCCG
>CAUYUJ010001915.1:27500-32500 GCA_963575745.1 Prorocentrum cordatum | reverse complement strand
GAATTTTTGCGCAGTCTCGGCTGCAGAGGCAGACTTGGAGAGGCTTGCCCCTGAGAGCTTGTGATACCGGGGAGTCTCCGCCTCCAACGGGCGTGTCATCATCATCATCATCATCATCATCATCATCATCATCATCATCCTCCTCCTCCTCCTCCTCCTCATCCTCCTCTGCCTCCTTGGCTCGCAGAGGCCAGAAACGACGAAAAGGGTGCCGCCGCTATTTTGGGCAGGGAGCGCAGCGCGTGCCGCCGAGGGGGCACTCAGGAGTCAGTGCGCGCGTGCCCCCCCGCGGGTGCAGTTCAAGTTCGAGCCCGTCCGGCGGGGCGGCCCGCAGCTCCCCGGCGACGCCTGGCCAGGGGGCGCCATCGCGGCAGGAGCGGCCCCGAGCGGCTCGCCCGGGGCGCACCTGGGCGCCGCCGTTTTTCCTCCTCCTCCTCCTCGTCCTCCTCCTCCTCCGCCTTGTGGTCCTTCTCCTCCTCGTCCTCGCCCTGGTCCTCCTCCTCCTCCTCCTCCTCCTCCTCCTCTTCCTCCTCCTGCATGTCGCGCCCGCAGACGTGTCGCTAGGGCGGGCCAGGCGTTTCGCCCGAGTCTTCCTCACCATTAGTGATTCTGAAGCTGGAAATTTGCAGCAACTTCAAGGATGGCTCTTAGGTGCTCTTGCGGCCGTCTTGGGCCCCTGTTGGGCCCCTCTTGAGGCTCTCCTGGGAGGAGGAGGAGGCGGAAGAGGAGAAGGAGGAGGCGGAGGAGGAAGAGGAGGAGGGGGAGAAGGAGGAGGAGGAGGAGTATGAATAATACTCGTACAAACATGAATAATCTAAAATAACAAGAGCACAGACTAATACCAAAACTGATACGAATCATACTACTATTAATACTAAGAATACGGCGAAACATGGTACTACTAATCCGACAGATAATCATGAGGAGGCGGAGGAGGAGGAAGAACAGGAGGATGATAATGAGGAGGAAGAGGAGGAGGAGGATAACGAGGAGGAGGAGGCGGAGGAGGGGGGGGAGGAGGAGGGCGGAGGAGGAGGAGGATGAGGAGGAGGAGGAGGGCGGAGGAGGAGGAGGAGGAGGGGGAGGAGGAGGATGATCAGGGCGGAGGAGGAGGCGGATGATGAGGAGTAGGAGGAGGAAGAGGAGGAGAGGAGGAAGAGGAGGAGGAGGAATATGACGAGGACGAGGAAGAGGAAGAGGACTACTAATATGAATAATATGACGAATCAGAAGGCGACGAGTACTACTAATACCAATAATACGGGTTAGACGACGCATACGACGCATATTAAGAACACTAACACGAAGATGATGCATACTCAGACGAATCGGACAATATTACGAATCAGGAGACTAACACTACGAGCACTGCCAACACTATTCGTACGAATGCGACGATTGCTCACACGAATAAAACAACGGACATTATGGTTACCATTATTAGTTTCTTTTGCATTTTTTAATTAGTAGGATTAGTACTACTCAGATTACAAGTCATAGTATTCAGGTTGGCAACACCACTACTGCTACTCATACGAGTTCAACTAATTAGTACCACTCGCACTACTCGTGATACTATTAGTAACACTATTAAGCGTATACGTATTAATGCTACCCGTGCTACTAGTAGTAGTAGTAGTAGTAGTAGTAGTAGTAGTAGTAGTAGTAGTAGTAGTAGTAGTAGTAGTAGTCGTCGTAGTCGTAGTAGTAGTAGTAGTAGTAGTAGTAGTAGTAGTAGTAGTAGTAGTAGTAGTAGTATAGTAGTCGTAGTCGTAGTCGTAGTCGTAGTAGTAGTAGTAGTAGTAGTAGTAGTAGTAGTAGTCGTAGTAGTAGTAGTAGTAGTAGCAGGAGTAGTAGTAACAGTAGTCGTAGTAGTAGTAGTAGTAGTAGTAGTAGTAGTAGTAGTAGTAGTAGTAGTAGTAGTAGTAGTAGTAGTCGTAGTCGTGTCGTCGTAGTCGTAGTCGTAGTCGTAGTCGTAGTCGTAGTCGTATAGTCGTAGTCGTAGTCGTAGTCGTGTCGTAGTCGTTGTCGTAGTCGTAGTCGTAGTCGTCGTCGTAGTCGTAGTCGTCGTCGTAGTAGTAGTAAGTAATAATAGCAGTCGTAATAGTAGTGGTGGTGGTGTTGGTGGTGGTGATGGTAGTAGTAGTAGTAGTCGTAGCAGTAGTTGTAGTAGCAGTAGTAGTAGCAGTAGTAGTGGTAGTCGTAGTCGTAGTAGTAGTCGTAGTAGTAGTAGTAGTAGTAGTAGTAGTAGTAGTAGTAGTAGTAGTAGTAGTAGTAGTAGTAGTAGTAGTAGTAGTTAGTAGTAGTGTAGTAGTAGTAGTAGTAGTAGTAGTAGTAGTAGTAGTAGTAGTAGTAGTAGTAGTAGTAGTAGTAGTAGTAGTAGTTAGTAGTAGTAGTAGTAGTAGTAGTAGTAGTAGTAGTAGTAGTAGTAGTAGTAGTAGTAGTAGTAGTAGGTAGTAGTAGTAGTAGTAGTAGTAGTAGTAGTAGTAGTAGTAGTAGTAGTAGTAGTAGTAGTAGTAGTAGTAGTAGTAGTTGTTGTAGTAGTTGTAGTAGTAGTATTAGTAATTGTCATTGGGCTAGTTGTTATTTGATTTTTATCATTCGTTGTAGTAGGACCAATCACAATAGCCATTTTGTGATATTTACACGGCAATTGCTATCACATGGCTAATATCAAGAACAATAACACCAACCAACCTGCTACTACCACGTACAATAACTACAACTCATACGACTACTGCCGCTACTGCTACTACTAATGCTACGGCTGATGCACACACTAATAATACTAGCACTCATCATAGTAAAACGAACTCGAATGCTATTAACACTGGGACTACTACTACAAAGGGTAGCCATATGCTTACTCAGAAGAAGAAGAGGAGGGGGATGAGGAGGAAGAGGTGGAGGAGGAAGAGGATTAGGAGGAGACGGATGATGATGATGATGAGGAGGAGGAGGAGGTGGATGAGTAGGAGGAGGAAGAGGATGAACAGGATGAGGAGGAGCAGGACACGTCGAGGTAGGGGCGCGCCGTCTCGCCCCTACCTCGACGTTACCTTGAGGGCGGAGAAGAAGGCTTATGTGGATGTCCTGTGGCGCCCGAGGGGCCGGCGTCTCTTGGGGGTTGCGTCGGAGAAGGGCAGCCTCGTCAATCCGCTCTCTGTCTCCAAGAAGAACGGGAAGCAGAGGCTGGTGCTGGGCTGTTGTCTCGCAAACGCCTTGTTTAGTCATGTTCCCACCGTCGAGATTGGGGGCGCCGAAGCCATGAGTGCCATCGAACTCGAGCCTGGTTAGGAGCTGTTCGCTGCCTCGGCTGACATCGAGGCGTGCTTCTACCGGTGCGGTCCCATCGGGGCGCTGAGCAAATACTTCTGCTTGCCCTCGGTGTCCGAGGACGTGGCGCTCGAGCTCGGCCTGGCCCGCGACGTCGTTGGGCTGAGCGTTGTGGGGCGGGGTGGGGTGCATCCCTGCCTCGTGGTGCTACCAATGGCATGGAGCTGGAGTTTTTGGCTGGTGCAGCGTGTCCATCTCGAGATTCTGCGCGGGCCGGCGGGCCCTGGCGACAAGATGGCCCTTGGGGCTTGGCCGCTGCCTTCCCTGAGCTCTGGCCTGGTAGAGCTGCCCTACTCGGGCAACATCAACGTGCTGGGGGTGAGGGCGGGCGAGGTCGCCGAGATGAGGGACCGCATCGTGTCCCGTTTTGCGGGGGGGGGGGCTTCAGCATGCACGAGGTCTCCGACACCTGCGCGCGCTCGACCATCTTGGGTGCTGACGTGGGGGGCCGTCCCCTAGTCGCCCGACGGGCTGGGCAGAAGGTGTGGCTGCTCCGTGGAGCCCTCCAGTGGCTCGCGAGCGGCCCCGTCGTGACGTGTCTGCAGGTGGAGGTGATTGTGGGCCATTGCGTGGCAGCTGCTCTCTTCAACCGTGCGGGCATGGCAGTGCCCCGCGCGCTCTATGATTTCATCGGAGATCGTGATATGAGGCCGTATCGGTTTTGGCGTTCCTCCCGCTACGAGACGTGGATCCTCTCTGCTGTCTCAGTGCTGCTGGGGAGCCAGCTCGACAGGCCGTGGTCGTCGACCGTGACGGCCATTGACGCCTCCACCGCGGGCTTCGGAGTGTGTGAAACGGAGGTCGAGTTGTCGCAGGTTTCGACGCTTGGAAAGTGGCATGACAAATTTGGTTCAGGCGCCTCCAACCCGAAGAGTGGCCCCCCCGTAGAAGAGCTCTCGACGATTTCCCCGAGATCACCGACCTCGCTACCGTCGTCGCGAACGACGTCATCGAGGGTTGGGCTAGAGTGGGGTACCCCGGGGTCCCTCGTCATCTACTACGTAAGGAGGTGTGGGGAGTGTTCTACAAGGGACCGTGCAGGTTCATCGAACACATCGGGCTGATGGAGGGGGGGGCTACTATATGGGCATTGCGTCGTCTGGCCAAGAACCCCCAACATCACCACCATCGTCACCTCTTCCTGCCAGACAATGTCGGGGTCTGTTGCTGTTTCGATAGGGGTCGGTCTCCATCGTATTGTATGTTGCAGCTAAACCGTCGCCTCGCGGCTCTGACTCTATCCGCGAATATCGGGCCGCACTTCCGCTGGATCCCGTCGGAATGGCAGCCAGCTGAGGAAGCCTCGAGGTCCTTCGAGGGCCTCTCTCTGGTGCAAGCTGGGCCCGTTGAGCGCGGTTGGGCGCGCTACCTCGGCCAGGCTGCCGCGGGGGAGCTCGGCCCGCGCGGCCCTGCCGAGCTCCGCGTCCACAGCCCCCGAGAGGCGGCGGCTGGCGGGCCCCCCAGCCGAGGGCGGACCGCCGGTGCGGGTCCCGCCCCTGGCCGCCGGGCGGACTCCCGCCATGCGGCCTGCAACGTGTCGGAGGCCTTCGGCGAGTCCAGCCATGGTGCCCGCGCGGGCGCGGCCGGCGGCGGCGGCGGTGGCCCAGCACCCTTGGCTGCGCGCGCGGCTCGCCAAGTCCCTGGAGCTGGGCCGCAGCAGCCCG
>CAUYUJ010001915.1:17500-22500 GCA_963575745.1 Prorocentrum cordatum | reverse complement strand
ATTCTGGGGCCCTGCTGATCCGTCTTGGCGCTCTCTTGGGACTGCCTGGAAGCCCTTCTGGGTAGTTTGGGGGCGATTTTCCGGCCCCCTTGGCGGTTTCGGACGCCCGGGAGATGGAAGATCGGATCATTCCTAAAATCATGCGGCAACCATTTGAAATCGTGTTCTTTTTGCGTTTCGAGCGCCTCACGGGGGTCCTTTTTGGGTCGTCTTCGGGCGTCCGGTGGGTATCTCGGGGGGATGGGTCGCGAATCGGCTGCATGCGACCGATTTTTCTGGCGCTTCCCGTCGCCGGAGTCGCCAGTGTATCGGGAAAAGCGCCTGGAGCCGGAGCCCGAACTGGCCGCCTGCAGCAGGTTCCGTACCCCTCCCCTTCCCACTCCTCCCTCTCGTCCGAGCCGATCCTCCCCTCGCTATCCCTTCTGGGGCTCGCCGTCGGTCTGTGCCCTCGCGCTGCCGGAGGCCTCGCGCGCCCCAAAACCTGCGCCGCGGCGGCCACCGCGGCGGCGGCGGCGGAGGCGGCGGTGGCGGCGGCGGCGGAGGCGGCAACGGGGGCGGCGACGGCTTCCCCTGGCGCCGAGGCGCGCGGCCGCGAGGGCGTGCTTGGAAGAATCGGGGCACCCGCGCTGGGCGTCTCCCAGGACGGCAGGGCGTCCTGCGCCTCCACTGCAGAGCAGAGCCGCTCCGTCCCTTCCTTCTTCCCTTCCTCCCTCCGCTGCAACCGGGACCCCGGCACCCTTCCCTCTTTAGGACTGGGGGCCAACGGGGTCAGGCGTGTGAGGGCGCCGTCCAGTCCGCGTGTACCTGTGCACCCCCGCGGCTTGCGGGCAACCGCACCTGACCCAGACCGGCGGGTAAGAGGAAGTGAGGCAACGAAAGCAGCGCACTTGTTCAGGCGGCCCGGGAGGGGGAGGAGGTGGCGGGGACGGGGGACGGGGGTCGGTCGTCGGTTCGTCGTTCCTCAGCCTGTACCTGCTCCTTCTCCTCTTCTCGCTCGTCCAACTCTGTCCAGAATAAGAAGACGGAGGAGGCGGAGGAGGAGGAGGAGGAGGAGGAGGAGGACCAGGGCCCTCCAAGCTCCCTCTTCAGAGGCTCCCTACAAGGGTTCATTTCCACTGAGGGAAGTGCGCCGTTGGCGAGGAGGATGAGGAGAAGGATGAGGAGGAGGAGGAAGAGGAGGAGGAGGAGGATGAGTGGACAGTTTTCAGTGCATTCCTCATCCTCCTCCTCTTGCTTCCGCTTCTTACCGGCTCCTCCTCCTCCTCCTTCCACTCCGCCTTCTCCTCCACTCCATCTTTTTAGTCTTTCCTTCATACTTCATCCATTCCTTCTCCTCGTCGGCCTCCTCGTTGTCACAACTCCTGCTCACACTCGCCTTCCTGGATGGTGGCTCTACACGGTTTCGAAGTCGAGACTCCATCACCTTCGCCAGCCGCAGCGCCGTATCGAGAGTTTGCCGGCGATGCTGGGATCACACGACTGGCCCTCCGAGACCAGAGTGATGGGAGTAGATCCTTTTCCCCCTTCCCCCCTTTCCCCACCGCCACTTCCTCTTTTCCAGAGTAGCGCTTGTGGAGCAGGGACGCAGCATCGTGTCTTTGGTCGAAACCCAGTGAAAGTGTTCTTCTTCTTCTTCTTCTTTTTCTTCCTCTTCCTCTTCTTCCTCATCTGTTGAGCGCATCAGGACGTCACTTTATCCTTCGGATCTGGAGGACAAGCGGACCGCACAATCCCTACAGGAAACCCGTGGCACGCACTTATCTGGTACTTATTTTCTCCTCCTTCTTGCTTCCGCCAACGATGAATTTCACCACGCCCGAGCCGCCTCGACCTTCCAAATCTCTCCTTTGCTGGAATCCCCAAGCCGCCCACGACCTCAATTTTTAAATTCTAATGTGCCCCGAGACTCCCACACCCTGCCTTCAGGCCATCTTGGGGGTTCTTGAGCCCTTTGTGGTGTGTTGGAGCCCTTCCGGAAGCATCTTAGAAGGCATCTTGAGCATCTTGGTTGCCACGGAGGCTGGATTAGGAAGCTCCGAGGGCCTCAGAGGTGCGTTGGCGAGCTCGTACCTCTCCACTGTCTCTGGGATATTTGACCCCAGGGGAGGGGGAGTGGGGGAGGGTGGCAGCCAAATGTCTCGCACGCCTTTTCATTCCTGGCAAGTGGGGGTCGACGGACTCCCCGATTCACTTCTTCTTTTCCAGCTTTGAGAGACGCTTGCTTCCGTACCAAATCGCAGGAGCCGACGGGGTGCACGCTGCAGCTTGACGAGTGCGTGGCCCAGTGCCGCAGAGACGTCCAGGACCGCTCCTTGTCGGGGAATGCCCATGCTTATGCGCACACGCGAGCGCGTGCTCTGCGGACGTACACGTGCATGCACACCCGCGGCACACTCATGCGCCATGGGATTCAGCATGAATGCTCATGCTTACCCCTCGATTGGTCGTCGCGACTGCTGCTGCTGCTGCCTGGCGTTCTCTCAATTTTCCGTTGTTCGGCCCGACTAATTGCGCTTGGCCTGCCAGGTGAATCTTCGTCGTAAGAAGGGTAATCGATACTGTTAGCCAGAACACGAGAGCTCCTGCACTCCTTGGTGATGTCCACACAGCCTCTGTCCTCTGTCCTTGCCGCGTTTATTCATCGTTCGCTCTATTTGTTTATTTTTCTTATTATTATTCGTGTTCTGTCTTCTTCTTCTTCTTCTTTTGCTCAGTGCACGCCGCCAATGCGGATGATTGTATCGAGCATGTTGCTCTCGAAACACAGTTAGAGCAAGTTCCTGGCGCCTGGGGTGTCCTCGCCAGCGGTGTCAGAGGGGAGCTGCGAGCAGCAAGAGGGCACGTCTGCACGCTGGCTGCGAAGTGCCGAGAGGGGCATCCTCGCCCCCGCGCCAGCAGGAGATAGCCGCTTCCTGCCGCGTGCGCGGTCGGAAGTACCGCGACCCCGAGTTCCCTCCAGACGAGCGGGCGCTGTACGCGAACGGCAGCGCCCCCCCCCGCGCCCCCCCCCCCCCCGTTCGCCCCCGCCCCATTTCCCTCACTTCGTCTCATTTGCGTCTCGATGGGTGGACACGCCCCCGCGTGTACCCGTGCGCGCGGGCCGCACTCAGACCGACCGTGACGCAGCTGGGTCGAGCATCACAACCAGTTCTCTTCCCTTCTCCTTCCTCGCCTCCCGTCACTTCCCCTATTTGGAAGCGTCTCTCCCCTCCAGGTAGCGTCCCTCTTCCCTTCCTTCCCCTCCCTTCTCCCCGTCCCTGTCCCTGTCGGGGCTTCTCCCTCCGCGCTCTTTGGCGGGGGGTCGTCCGTACCCGTTGGGGCAGCGGGCGCGGGGATCCAGGCCTCGCCTCTCGCTCTCCCCTTCCCCCTCCCCTCCCTCTTCCCTTCTCCAACGCGTCGTGCTTGCCAAAACGTTCCAGAACATGTTCCCTCCTCCTCCGATCCCCTCTGGCTCAGGTTGATTTGGCTCGATGTCCGCCTAGCGTGGGGCTCGGGGTCGGCCCGGATCTCCAGCACGCCGGGTGGGCGCTGGTAAGGGGGGGCGCCTCTTCGGACGTTTCCTTCCGTCCGGCGCCCGCCCCCGCGCCATTTCCGCCACTGGCAGGCCGACGGTGTCTGCCCTGCGGCGGCAGCAACGCCTTGCTGCTTCCCGCTGGACCAGGCCGCCTGGTCTGTTCCGCGGTGCCGACGCTGCGGCTGCCGCCGCCGGGGCCTTGCTGGCGACTGTTGGCGGCGCCGTGGCGGCCCCGGCTGCTGCTGCTGTCTGCTGCTGTCTGCTGCTGCTGCTGCTGCTGCTGCTGCTGCTGCTGCTGCTGCCGGCTCCCGGCTGGCGGCGGCGGTGGCTGGCGGTAGCGGCCCCTGGGGCCCTGGCTTGCTCGCCGCGGCCGCCGCTGCTGCCGCCGCGGCTGCCTCTCGCTGGCCTGCGGCGGCGGCGGCCGTCCTGGCCAGCGTGGCGGCCGCCTCGGCCTTCGTCCCGGCGGACGGGGGGCCTGTCCTGGCCGCCACGGCTGTATGGTGGCGCCGCCGACGCTGCTGCTGCCGCTGCCGGCGCCTCGCCAGCGGTGGCGGCGGCGGATGGCGTGCTTGGCGTCGCGGGCGTCGCCGCGGCCCGCGGCCCGCCGATCGGCGACGACGCTTCTCCCGACGTCCCACCGGACACCAGACCCGATTCCCTTCTCGACGTCGGCACCCAATCCGACGCTTCGCCCAGCGCCAGGCCTCTTGCTGAGCTGGAGCCCAACGTGTTCAGCCAGAGCTGGGATCGGCGAGTGCGGTGTTGGCGAGCAATGGCAGCGGGACGTACCGTTGCTCAGTGGAATCTTGGTAGACAAGCTGCAACACAATGCGATTAGCTGCAGTGTTGGGATCACAGCGTCCTCGCCAGCACGGCGTGGGTCACCGACGCCAGCGTCCTCCGCAGAACAGCGCCATCCTTGCCGGCACAGCGCGAGGACTAGTGTATACCCAAGAGTCATCAACGATGTTGGAATACACCTTCCCTCTAAGCTCCCTCTTCATAGGCCCCTTCAACGGTTTATTTCCACTGCGGGAACTGTCTCGTTGGAAGACAACCGTGTGAAGAGCCTGAAGCGCGCCATCACATTAATCTCGGGACTCCAACACCAACGATCAACCTGACTGTTGCGTCTTGACGATCCAGAATCGGCCCAGAACGCCATTCCTGGGATTTCAACACCGCAAATCAAAGTAACTGTTGCACCCTCAAAATCCAGAATCTGTCCAAAAAACCATGTCTGGTACGTTCACCATGGGAATCCGTGAAACTCTTGCAATTTCAAGGAGGAATGTGCGCGGCGCTAAAGCGAGAGCCGCATTTTGAAAAAATCCGCCCTCAATCCGTGAAGCTCTTGCAAATTTCTAAGAAGGAATGTGCGCGGCGCTAAGGCGAGAGCCACATTTTGAAAACAACCCGCCCTCAATCCGTGAAGCTCTGGCACATTCTTAAAACGAGTGTGCGCGGCACAACGGCGAGAGCTATA
>CAUYUJ010001915.1:7500-12500 GCA_963575745.1 Prorocentrum cordatum | reverse complement strand
GGCGGTACCCCCGACAAGGACGAGGGCTTCCGGTCGGCCGACGACGGAGTGTGGGCCGAGCGCGGCGCGAGATGGCCGCGGAGCGCGCCGGAGGAACCCTTCGCGGAGCGAGGACCCCATACAACGAACGCGTGGGACAGCGACGACGCGCGGGGTCCGTGGAGTAGATGGACTACGCGTGGCCACCCGTGGGTCGAGTGAGACGGCCATTGGTCTGGGGGTTAGAGTCGGCGGACCCCCTCCCGACCAACGCCGGGTGCGGCAACCACCTGGCGCCAACGGGCTCCAGAGACAGAGTCTGACCTGAACTGGGCCAGGGTATGCAGCGAGTGGTCGCATCCCTGGAGCTGGGGCGGCTGGTACGGCTGTCGTGCCGTCGGCGGAGCCGTCGGGGACGGTGAGAGGCGCGATCGGGGAGACGAGAAGTACGTTCTTGAGTGGGATGTGAAGCCAGTTCCACTTCGCACCTTTGAGCACCGGGTGAGGACCTTCGAGCTGAACTCCGCGATCCCGCCCCAGTTGCGGGGCTGCCGGCTGCCTCAAGGCTCAAAAGGGACGTGGGGACGAAGCAGGATAATCTCGACCCCGAGGATCTGCTGGTGCCAGACGGCGTCCATGTGTTCCTGCGCTACTTGCATAGGAAGTACGATCGGCAGGAGACCCTGAATGTCGGCACCCTCGTAGACGAGTTCGTGGAGAAGCTCGCGCGCAACGTCGGAGAGGAGGTGCTGGACTTCGAGACGCGCTACGAGACGAAGATCCGCGAGCTGGAGGAGGCAATGGGCAAGCCTCTCAACAAGCACCTGAAGGCCCACTACCTCTCGAAGAAGTTGCGGGTCGGAGGCGACAAGGGGCGCCAGATTATCACGGGTGCCGGGAACGAGTTGGCGAGAAGCTGTGGGACTCCGCCAAGGCATACCTCCCTCGTGTCGCGATGCTCAGGAAGACGCCGGCCCCGCCCGTGAGTGGGGGCGGGGCCGCGCGCCGAGAGTACCTGAACCGGGGCCGACCGTCGGGGGCTGGGATGAGCACCCGGTCGCGGCGGGGGCCGCCCCGTGCACGCGGTGCGCCTAGGCCGGGAGGGCGACCTGGATGAGGCCGTCCACGACGACGGCGAGTGGCGCGCGAGGAGGCAGGGTACGATCTTCCACTTCTTCCTCAGCCGCCTCCTGCGCTCTCCTGGACGCCGTCCAGGCTCTCCCCCCTCTCGGTCGCTCCGCCTCCAGGGGGCCCCGCGCTCGGCGGCGGCGGCGGCGGCGCTGGGTAGCCTCCGGGGGCGGCCGGCGCGCAGTGCTGGGCTTCGAGCAGGAGATCGACTACAGGATTGATGCACCCCTTAATTTAAGATTGTAGTGGCCTCCGGCCAGCGCCGCCCATCCGGGGCGCTCCGGACGATGATGATGATGATGATGATGATGATGATGATGATGATGATGATGATGTTGATGCTGATGATGATGATGATGATGATGATGATGATGATGATGGTGATGTGACGATGGTGATGGTGATGGTGATGGAGATGGTGATGATCCCGCCCCGCCCCTCCTTTCTCCTGTCCCCGCCCCCCTCTCTTTGTCCCCCCCCCTCTCTCCTGTCCCCCGCGCCCCTCTCTCCTGTCCCCCCTCCCCTTTCTCTCCTGTCCCCCCCATCGGCAAAGCGGGCCCTCCCGCCCTTCCCTGCAACTCCCGCTCCCCTTTGCAGCCCCCGTTCCCCTCCTGCAGAGCGCCGCCCCCCCCCCCCCCCTCGTCTCCTGCCTTCGCCTTTGCAGTGCAAAACTCGGGGGGGGGGGGGGGGGCGAAATCGAAATGGGGGGGGCGCTGGCAGGGGGGGGGGGCGCCGAGCATCGAATTCGGCAGTTAATGCGCCCCCTCCCCCCGCCCCTCCCAAGCAGAGCTAAAGCACATGCTGAAGCAGAGCTTCAACTTGGACTTCCTAAACTCACGCGCCGGATCCGCGGATTTCGTCGGTTCTGCGAGATGCGCAGCATGCTCCGTAGATCTACGAACGTTCTGCGTATTTGTGTGGTAGGTCTCACGGGGGAAAACAGTTCCGGGGCGTGGGGAAATTGGCGCCGACGCCGATCCGGGCGCGGAGGGAGCCGCGGAGTATACACAGTTTCCGGGGGAGTTGTTGGCCTTCCTGACGGATCATACGGCCGTGATGACTCAGGTAAAGAAGGCCCGCGTAGAGGCCGAGAAAGCGCGAGACCTCTGCCGCGGCTGCGGGAAGACGGGGGGCGGCGCAGACGCTGCCCTGCCAGTGCTACGGGCCGCCAGGCCCTTGGAAGGGCGATCCAGAGTGCCCGAGGGCTCCCCGCATAGAAGGGGTCATGCTAGTGGCCGCGGTGAGCCGCCCCGCCGACGAGGCGGGGCCAGCGTCGGGGGAAGGCGCGCTGTCGTGGGCGCTCGGAGCGTGCTGATCGCCGAGACCGGCGACGAGCTGTCGTTGGTCGTGGTGAGAATTTCGTGTGCTAAGTGCGTGGCGGGGCTCTCCCGGTAGCGACGGTTTTTCGGCGTGCGTGAAGAAGACCAGGGGGTGCGAGCTCGAGGTCGCGAGTGAGCGCGGGCCCTGTAGGTTCGGCCCTGGCGGTGCGATCTACAGCCTGGCCGCGCTGCTGTTGCCCGTTGAGTGAGGCGGCGAAGGGGCCGTAATCCGCGTCGGCCTCGTGGGCGAGGATGTGCCTCCGCTCATCTCGGGTGGTGAACCTGAAGGAGCTTGAGGCGCGCATCCACATGGGGGAGGGCGAGACAACCGTCGGGACGGTCAGTAGGAACGGACTGCCGCTCAAGGAGCTGAGCTCAGGGCGCGCGGCGACGTCCGCCTTCGACTATGGGCCATCGGGGCCCGGTGCAGGAGCCGACGAGGCAGTGGGCGCGTGCCAGGGCGGTGTTGATGTCGCGCTCCACGGGCGCAGCCTGCCGCAGGAGGGCGCGCGCGGCGACCGGCTGGGCGACGACGAGCAGGGCGAGGCGACGGCAACGGCGACGACCGCGGCCCCTCCTGGCTCGGGCCCCCCGCGACAGCGAGCGGGCGCGGTCCTGGGCGGCGGGGGCGCGAGCGGATGCCGCAATGGCGCCCGGCGGTCGCGCAGTGCCGCACCCGCGCGGCGAGAGGGCAGTTTGCCTTGCAAATGGTGTTCTAGGTTTGGAAGATTTGGTTCCAGGATCTCCCCGCGGGATGCCCAGAGAAGGAGGTCGAGGCCCTCCGGCAGCGGGGGTCCCCCATTGGAGCATCTGGCTGATGCGCGTGGCGGAGCCGTCCGCAAGCTGCCGAGCAGGTCCGGAAAAGGTTCAACATCGCGTGCTGAGTTCTGTGCTGAGACTAGGCGCATCGGACCAGCGGCGGGCAGTGGGCCCGGCGGCGCTGGAGCGCCGACTGGGTGGACGTGGTGGAGTTCTCTGTTTGTTCGAGTGAGATCGGCCGCATAGGGTCGAAGGGCGGCCGGTGGTGTCTGCGGCCGTAGGGCGCGACGTGGGGGGGGGGCCTCGGCCGAGAAGAAGCCAGACTGATGCCCTGGCGATGCCGGTGCAGGGCAGGCCCCGGCTGGCCGCGGCGGCGACCCCGGGCGGCGACTCGAGGAAGACGAGGTCTAACTGGAGGCAGCTCGGACCGACGGAGACATCGGGCCAGCTGGGGGCGCCAGCGAGCACTCGAGATTTTCTCGCTGAGAGTGGTCGGGGCCCAGGAGAACCGGAGGCTGCGCGCCGGTCCGCAATGGGGGCCCCGTGGAGACGTTTCCGAGAGGCCGTCGATGGACACGGTGCGCGCTGTGTCCGCGGCCGGGGCGCCGGGGCGAGATGGCTTCCCGGAGCCCGAGTTGGTGGGCCACCAACTGCGCTGACATCGCTGCCGAACGGGCGCGCTGTCGTCGAGGCTCCGGGCGGGCCAGTGGCGCTGTTTCGAGCCTGATGGCGGCCGACGGCCCTGCGGGCCCCGAGCGGGCCGAGGCAGTTCCCGCGGGCCGCGGGGCCCGCCCAAGTCGGCCGTGGTAGGCGCCGCCCCGCGGAGAGACTTCCCAAGCAGTGCCGAGGAACGAGTCGCTTGCCCATGGCACGTTATCCCATTGTTGTGGCACGGAGGGCATCGGGGATGCCGCGCCGGTTGGCGTCGCGTTTCAATTCCCCAGCGCGGCGACGGGGGGGGCCGCGAAGAAACGCGCGGCCCCCGAACTCCGGCGGAACCGGAGAAGGCTCCGCGCCAACGCGGGGCGCGACAGTCCGGGCGACCTAGCTTGCCTGGTGGCAGAGGCGGGCGGGTCCGAGGTGGCGGTTGCCGGACCCGAGGCGCTGCGGTGTTCGAGCTGTGCTGGGCGTCCGCGGGGGCGCCCGCCGCGATCGACCCGTCTGCGCGAGGGCGACCCGACGTTCAACGAGGCGGTGCAGGCGGACTTGTTCTAGGCTAGTAATCGGGCTGGCGAGGGCTGCTGGTTCCTGCTGGCGCGGGGCGTGGCCGCGGGATGCTGCTCCCTTGGGCTGTCGCAGACGCGCAGCAGTGAGGGGCTGTGGGGGCGCTGCGAACAGTTGTGGCTGACCTGGGCCCGCCCGCCCGACCAGTTCGTGTCCGGCGAAGAGCTGGGGCTTGTGAGTGGGGGCTTCGTGGGCGCTCTGTCGCGCAGCGGAAGCGCGCGTGGCCCGACCGCAGCGTCGGCCCCTGGCAGATGGGCAAGGTGGAATGCAACATTCCAGAGGCTACATGCGTGCAAACGAGTATCCGACACGGGGCATGCAGCGGTCAAGACGAGACAAATGCTTTAGCATGGGAGACGGCCTCCGTTCTGAACCATGTCCCAGGTCAGCGCGGCAATGGTCCGTCGTCTCTGCTAATGCTCGGACAGGAGATAGAGCTGGCAGGTGGGTGCTGGCGCGAAGGAAGGGCGGCGGGTTATCGCCGCCGCGTGGACGGGGGGGGGGGCCCGCTGACCAGACGGCTCAAAGATCCGCGAGCATTACCAACAGTCCCTTACCAAGACGAGGAGGAGCTGGTCCGGCGAGCAGAAG
>CAUYUJ010001915.1:0-2500 GCA_963575745.1 Prorocentrum cordatum | reverse complement strand
GGCGCGGCAGAGCTACACCGCCGCGTGGCCAACCACCTCAAGCGCCAGTTTGGTCGCTTCCCCCGCCGTGGCGGTGCGGGACCTGGAGGCGGACGCTACGAGCACTGGGCTCCGCTCAAGCACGACGAAGACGGAGCGGAGGCGGTAGCCAACGCGCTGGCGCGCCTGGCCATCGGCGACCTTCCTCCCGAAGCTCTAGCCGCCCTGACCGCGGCGCGCCTCGCAGGCATCCCCAAGGCCACCCCTGGGGGCGTGCGAGTCCTGGGCTGTGGGAATGTCGCCCGCCGCATGGTGGGCCGCAGCGCGGCCAAGGTCCATCGCGCGGACATGCGGGCGGCGGTAGGGGACCAACAGTTCGGCCTGGCTAAGGGCGGCTGCGGTGCCCTCCACCGACGCCTCTGTGCGATGGCCAATTCGAGCCCTGGCAAGTGGGTGGTGGCGGTGGACCTCGGGGGTGCGTTCAGCAACATCCCCCGTGACCTCGTTAAGGAGGCCGTGCGCTCCAGGGTGCCCGCCCTGGCGCCGCTGGCGGAGGCTTGGCTCCCTGCTCGCACACGCCGCGTGGCGGGTGGTGGGTCCCAACCTGCCCAGCTGGTCGACCAGATCCGCGGCCTCGACCAGGGCAGCCCTATGTGCCCTGGCTTCTACGCGGTCGGCACTGCGGATGTCCTCAGCATCGGCCGCATGGCCGTGCGCGCGGTGGACGTCGAGGGGGGCTGCCTGGCGTTCTTGGACGACGCGTACTTCGTGGGCACCGCGGCTGCTGTGTTCCGCGGCTTGGATGCCTGGCGAGCCCGCATCGAAGCCCATGGGATGAAGCTGAAGATGTCCAAGACCCAGATCTGGCCCCCGGACCCCCGCGCTGTCCTGCCGCCGGAGTTCGCGGAGGGCGCCTTGTGCCGCGTCCCGAAGCTCAAGGCGGTGGGGTCTACTCTGGCCTACACAAACCACGACGTGGATGCTGACTGGCGGGGCGTCCCGCTCACGGACTTTGCCGCCCCGGAGGACCTCGACGCGGGCGGCCTCGCGCCGGCTGGCGGTGCCGGGGTCGCCCCGGGTGCCGCCATGCCACTCCCCTGCGGCGAGGCCTTCCTCCAGAAGCAGGACCGCTACTTCCGGGAACTCCTGACGCTCCGCGCGCGCGGGCTGTCTGCCTTTGACGCCTTCCAGTTGATGCGGATCTGGTCGAGGGGCGCCTGCGTCCACATCCAGCGCGCGCCTCCGCTCGCGGCGGCGTGGGGCCGCCGGGTGGATGACGGAGTGGTCGCCTTCGTCGACGCCCTTCTGGGGGTCGCGGCCGCTCCCCGAGAGCAGATCTTCATGGAGGTCAGCGACGGAGGTTTGGGCTGTGGCAGCGCCGAACAGCGCTGCCCCGCTGCCTTCCTGGCGTCCTGGGAAGCCTGGATCCACGCGGCTGCCCGGGAGCTCCGCGAGACGACAACGGTTGGCTTCTGGCGGCGGTGGCCGGGCCTTGGCCGCGCCCTCGCGGCGGCGGACGCGGAGCAGGGGCGGTTGGCAGGAGGCCGTCGCCCCCGGGGTGACCGTTGGCAGGGCCTCTTGGAAGGGCGGGGGGGCAAGGACCAGAAGACGTACACCCAGCATGTACGGGACCACGCCACCAAGACGCTCTTGGCCGCGCTGCTCGCGACGGCGGCGGCGGCGGTGCATAGTGCCTCGGGCAGCTCAGCGGGCGCCTGGTTGGATAACTTCGAGGGGGTTTCGCCCCTCGCCGACCACGCGTTCTGCATTGCGGCCAAGAGGCGCATGCATTTGCCGTTGCTGCAGCCCGAGTGCACGTGCCAGAACCGGCCGGCGGCGCCCACTCGCGCGGTGGCGCAGGCCGGCCCGGCGTGTGGCCGCACGGTGGACGTCCGCTGCGATCGCGCGCTCAACTGCCCCCGGGGAGGTGGCGCGGTGCGCCGCCGCAACGCCATTCGAGATGCTGTGGCGCTCTGGTTGCGCGGGGTGGGCCATCGCGCCCTGGTGGGGCAGGTCATCCCAGAGTGGCGCACGGAAGAACAGGGCGCGGCCACACTGGACGTCGTCTACCATCGAGGCCTCCACGGCCAGGTGTGTCTCGACATCAGCTTGGTGGGCGAGGTGGCCGTGGCCCAGACGGGGCGGCCGCATCAGGCATCCCTGCAGCGCAGAGAGAAAGTGAAGCACCGTAGATACCCATTTTCTGGCCTGGTGCCCTTTGTTCTCGATGTCAATGGCCGCTGGGGCGCAGAGGCGGAGACGTGGCTGCGCCGCGCCGTAGGGGAATTGCCCGAGGCCGAGCGGCCCGCAGCGCGCTCGTCCCTGCGCTCGGCAGTGGCCAACGCCCTGCAGGGCCAAATCGCTGAGCAGGTCGCCCTGGCGACGGAAGACGTAGTCGGGCTGGGCGCCGGGGTCGCCCCGAGTGCCCGGTCTTGACTAGATGTGTCTCCCTCCCACGCGTGTGTGCTCCTTGCCCCTTCCCCCCCTGCTGGCCTGCCTGCTGCCCGCCTCCCCCTCCTCC
>CAUYUJ010001914.1:585000-620905 GCA_963575745.1 Prorocentrum cordatum | reverse complement strand
TGCTTGTCACCGCCCACCAAGTCACCCCGACCCAACCCGGAGGCCCCAGTTTGCCCGAGATTTGGGTGTTCGGGTTCGGTCGGGGTGTCTGGTAAGCAGTCGGCCCGGGGTGGCTCCAGCGCTGAGGGCAGCAGAGCCGAGGCACGGTGGCGGCGCGCCGGGGGCGGGGAGGGCGGCCCGAGCGAGGTGCGGTACGTGCATCAGGTGCTCCAGCACCTGCAGCGAACGGACTCCTGGTCGGCAGCCCAGCTCTCCGCGTCCCCTTCCTCCTCGGCCTCTGCAGCCGGCACGTCGGCTAGGAAAGCAGCCCCTCCCGGCGAGTGGGCCACAGAAGTCTGCTGTTCCCTGGTGATCCCCGTGAGGATGAATCAGGCGAAAGCCATCCGGCGGAAGGCGCCCAGCAGGGCTGGCGGGCGCTGCCTTTTCGGGGAACCAATCGGCGCGGCTCAAGGGTCCCAAATAGCGGCGGGAGCAAGCAGTGCAAGGATGCGAACTGGAAGAGACAGAAGAGACAGAGGTTAAGATGGATGGAATCGGTTGTCACCCCGGGAAGGATGCGAACTGGAAGAGACAGAAGAGACAGAGGTTAAGATGGATGGAATCGGTTGTCACCCCGGGAGCTGACACGAGCTCTGGGGCACCTTGCGAAGCAGGCATTCGAAGTTCAGAGAGGTGAGCTTTTTGAATCATTGTTTTGCCGATCGGCGTCGGCCCTCGCACCCCCCCCTCTCCCACTCCCGTGGAGTAGATCTTGGCTGTTTTTGGCGCCTGTTCCGAGCAGGTGGAGTCTCCCCCATAGGACGCACGGTCCCAAACAGTCGCACTAAGCAGAGGTCCAGAGCCAGACCCCCGCCCCCTCCCGCCCCTTCCGCCCAACGTCGAAACGCCGAGTAAAAGATGCTCACGTCTGGCCGGCCCCGCGCGTACGGACAGGTCTTGACAAGATGGCAAGCGAGGAGGGGAGATGGTGAGGCAGAGCAGGGGAGATGGGAAGGCGGCGAGGAGGGGGAGCTTGGCCTGGGATCGGGATGGCGAAGAGCCCCAGGGTACGCTGCGCACTCCGGCCCGAGCGTTCCTTCCGCCCCTCAGGCCCCCAGAGACCAGGACACAGACAAACCATGACACGGAAAACCAAGGAAACGACAGCCGTTCCTGCATAGTCACATTTTCCAGTGCCCGTCATTGCTTTGTTTGCTGCATTGCAGGATTCGGGAATGTGTCCGGGTTCAGGAGGGGCTTGCAGGCTCTTAGGGCCAGTGTCCTGGTTTATTTTGAAAGTGTTGCAGTGCAGTCGTGGATGGGCACCAAAGGAGGCGAGGCAGACCGAGACACGAATGGGCGAAATGTATATACAAGGCGTTGGTTGCACATCTCGGGCCCGAGCAAAATTGATTGCCGCTCCTGCAGGACCCCGCCGAATGGCGAATCATTGCGAAGAGCATCGCGAGCAAATCTGATGAAGGCGGTTATCAGTAACAAGCTTGTGCATACATTGCACGTAATGCCCGGTGCCTTGGTGTACTTCTGCTTTTCCCGTCTCGCCCACGCGCTTAGGCGTATGGCTTAGCGCAGCGTAGCGTAGCGTAGCAGAATTTTGTTCGTGCCGCCGTCTGGAAGAATCGGTTTCGAGGGCTGCTGGGTGTCCAGGTCTTGCGTGTCCAGGTTTACGGGCCCCCGAGCCGCCGATGCGGCCACGGGGGGCGCGCCGTCGGAGAGGCGGCCGAAGCCGCGGGCGCCTCTGGCCGGCTGTCCCAGTGTCCAGTGCCCCGTCCCGCCTTCGCCGAGAAAGTGCGAGGCAGGAGGAGTCGGGAGGCGGGATTTGGAGGAACGGAGAGGATGGAGGGAGGCAGGGAGGGAGGCAGGGAGGGAGGCAGGGAGGAGGAGGAGGAGGAGGAGGAGGAAGGAGGAGGCGGAGGAGGAGGAGGAGGAGAAGGAGGAGGAGGAGGAGGAGGAGGAGGAGGAGCAGGAGGAGGAGGAGGATGCTCGGACGACGACGATCTGTCCCGTTGGAGCGGGTGCGGGCCGAGCCGAGGAGCTTCAACCGTTTTTGGGCACCCCGATTCTGCTAGGCCCCTCCCGAGAGGCGGGGCAAGGGGAGGGGCGAGAGGGAGGGAGGCAGGGAGGGGGGCAAGAGGGAGGCGAGAGGGAGGGAGGGAAGGCAGGGAAGGACGGGAAGGGCGCTGCTCCGCCTTGGCCCGCCGACTGGCGCGCAGGCCCGGGATGCCGATGCAGCAGTGGCATCGCGGAAGCAGGCCACCCAGAGGAGCCAACACCGCCGTGCCCGGCCACTGCCCTTTGGCCACGCGCAGGCAGCGCCAAGGGCTCCCCACGCAGCGAGGTGGTCCACCGCGGAAGCGGCGCAGAAGTGCCCTCCCACCTCCGCCCGCCAGGAGGGAGGAGCGGAGCAGGGGGAGTATATGGGCAAGGATCGCAGCTGGAGCAGTGGACGGGAGATGCATGGGTCACCGGGCGCGTCCCACTACTCGCGAAGTGCCTACTCGCAAACGCCCGAAAAAAAACACACATGTTACCCGCGGTGTAGTTTATCGTAGATCCCCCGCGGCGGATGCAGGCCATTTGCGAGTAGCTACTTTGCGAGTAGTGGAGCGCGCTCGTCTAAGGGGGGGACGGGGCAGCAGCGGAGGCAGCGCAGCGCGTGCAGAGCCCCCTCCCTCCCAGATCTCTGGGTGTCGAAGTGGGCCTCGCGTGTGTTTCAGGCCACGCCGAGCCATGCGATTGCAGGTCCGAAGCATGAGTTCCCGGGATGGTGGAGGAGCGTAGTTTCAGCGATTATCCGTGCCACGTGAAGATCAGCTGTGTACCTGCGAGCGCCTGGGTCAGGCACGTAGGAGTTACCAGTTCTTCTTGTCGGTCGCGATCGGTAGCGACCGATCAGGCAATCGAAGTCGGTCGCGGCCCATCGCGACCGACTCCAGAAGCGGGCGCGACCGATCGCGACCGACTCTGAAGCAGAACGGTCGAGGCCGACACCGGAAGCCGAAGCAAAGCAGGCGGCAGGCGATCTCCTCGTCGGTCGCGGCCAGCAAACAGCCTGGCATCCAGAGACCAGGGCTGCCCTCTGCAGTCGCCGTGCCGTCGTGCGCCGTCCGTCGTCGCCGTCGCCCGGGGCGTGCGCCGAGGTTCCGCTCTCCGCGGCCTCCTCCGCCGGTGCCCGCTCCCCCGGCCGAGTGCGCCGCCGGTCCAAAGCGGGCAGGGGCCGTCGAGGGAGCTCGCTCGCGGGAGCGGCGGGGGGGGGGGCGGGACGGCGCAGGTCAGCCTCGCGCAGACGGAGGCAGGGTGGGGGGGGGAGAAAGGCTTACGTCGGGCCTGTCCCTCTAATTACAGGGGGAGTGTCCAAAAATAGTCAAGAAATAGTCCGGGGACCCCGGGGATGTTTTTGTGAGCATGTTTAGGCATTAGTTGATTCTGTTGTGCCCATTCTCGATTTTTCATGCAAAATCCGCCTGTAGGTGAACACGCCCGGCCTAAGGAAAGGCCTCTCAGGACGCGCCCTTGCTCCTTGGAAGGCGCGGCTCTCCTCTGTAGAGGCAGGGCCGGCGCCTTTCAGGAGCAGCCTCCTTCTAAGACATTCTTGGCCTCCAAGATGGTTTCGGAGTAGATGGGGTCGGAGGATCGCGCCGCATCGCCGATGCATCGGCGATGCGGCTCGATGTGGATCCCGATTTGCTTCACGTCGGCGTCGCCGATACATCGCCCAAGTCGACGATGCATCGCTGGTACATCGCCGATGCATCGCCAATGCATCGCCGATGTATCGGCGATGCGGCGCGATCCCCTGACCCCATGTACTCCGACCCCATCTAGGAGGCCTCTGGATGCAGCCCCTCCTTCCCCCATCCCCCCGTGCAAGCCGCCGAGCCGCGGAGGAGGCGGGATGGGGGACGGGCCCGTCGTCGCTCCGCACTCATCCTGGCTTAGCGCTCGCTCCCCTCCCCTCCTCCTCCTCCTCCTCCTCCTCCTGCTTCTCCTATGAAGAGGGAGCTTGGAGGGAGGGTAAATTCCAACATCGTTGATGACTCTTGGGTTTACACTTGTCCTCTTCTTCCACCTCCTCCTCCTCCTCCTCCTCCTCCTCCTCCTCCTCCTCCTCCTCCTCCTTCCTCCTCCTCCCTTTCTCTCCTCTCTTCCTCCTCCTTCTCCTCCTCCTCCCCTCCTCCTCCTCCTCCTCCTCCGTCTCCTCCTCCTCCTCCTCCTCCTGTTTATTGTTCCCTGATGGCATCAGGGTGCTCGCTCGCTGCAGCTTTCCCTGGGGGGGGGCCGGCTGGCCACCACTGGGGGAGTAGAAATAAAGGTAGAAGGTCAGACAGACGGGAATGAGGGAGAGTGAGAGGAGAGACATCCACATCATCAAATCAAGACCTCAGGAGGAAACGAAGGAATTGGGTGCTGGCGGTCAAAGTGCGGTGGCGTAGACGCAAAAGAGGGAGGGGTGACGGCCCTAGGGCCTTGTGGTTTTGTGGCGCAGCCGGGTCCCCCCTCCTGCGAGTCGCCTGGCCCTGCCGGGCCAGCGCTCTAGAGGGTGCCCAGCGTCCCTTTTTTTTGAGGTGCCCTTCTATTCTCCCGCTTGGGGTCACGGTTGAGGCTGGCAAGTTGCCGGCTTGTCCTGGCTCTCCTCCTCCTCCTACTCCTCCTCCTCCTCCTACCCCTCCTCCTCGTGGGGCATGAGGGAGGAGGAAGGACGGAGGAGGGCCGAGGAAGAAGGATGAAGGGAGGAAGACGATTGGGAGGATGACTTGACCTGCGGAGTGATGCTGCCGCGATGTGTTGCACGCGACAACAGGCTGGGCCGCCCTTAGAGGGCTGGTCTACGCTTTCGAGGTGCTCACAGTTCCACTGCCCTGTCAGTCAGTGGTATGCGCTGCTCTGTCATTGTTCACTCGTCTGAGCCCCGCGTCTGGACTGAAGAGTTTCATCAGGCTTGCATCGGTGCTACCAGCGAGTCGCGGAACCGAAGTCTGCAAGGCTATTGGACTTTGATTTTGCGTACTTGCAGCACACTGGATGTGGTACAGACCATCCCATGCAGTCTCAGATTGTCGCGCGCTTCATGTCGGACCCACATTGACGATGCAAGTTGATATGGGTCTGCAGGCATATTGTCGGTGCTGCTGCCTTGTTCACATGGGTCTGCATGCACATTGCGATAAGAATGTCAATTTGATGCCCCTGTTCGAGCAAGGCTGTTGTCCTTGAGCTTCGAAGACGGCTTCTTCGCGCATCCCGAGGCAGGATATGTTGTGGCCAGGGGGGTTAAGCAGTTGCTCAAGCCCAGGGATTTGATGAGAGTCTGGGAGCAAGGATGAATGTAGAGAGAACAACTCTGCGTGCACAATGCAATATGCTGTGTTTGTGCATGTCGCCCACACCCACACTCCATGATGAGAAAGAGCGGCCCATGCCCGATGAGTCCGTATCTGGAAGGGAGTTCGAGGGTGGGGTCTGGGAGAGTACGCCCACCATCGCGGGGGGGGACCCATATCGTGCTCGTAGTCCGTCAATCCCGGGATACTATCAGGTCGAGATTTGCAGTTTCTGTTTTAGGTTGAAATTCTCTTGATGATTCTCCCGACGTGCCCTGTGCGGTGTGATTTCATTGAAATTTGTTCACGACCGGTCATCACTAGCCCCGACTTTTCCGTTGCCCTGGTGTTGCTAGGTTCCAATTGCTTCCCTAGGCCCAATGCGCAAGTGTGATGGGATGCCCGCTGGTTCTGAAATAGCCTCGGCCAGTTTTTGGCCCAGAGCAGTCGGATATCGCCTGGTCTGGGGCTGACTTCGCACAGCTTGGCTCCAGTGTGCTTCCCGTGGCGACCCGTGGCGTCCTACGGTCTTGAGCGAACGCGCTGGCGCCGCACAATACAGCAATTGTCAACCTCAAGCCCTATGGTTGGGACATCTCCTTTTCTCAGGCGCTCTTGGTGCATGCTCGGCCACCGCGTCGCCCCGTCAGACTGGCCTGAGTTAAGGTGGCCATGGTCGCCCACTCCTGCCAGCACGCGCGCGCGCAGGAGCAAGGAGGGGAGGGGAAGGACCGCACTGACACTGCCCGACTGCGCCGCTCCAAACTGGCACACGGCATGACCCCCCAACCGTTGACGTGGCCGCGCCACCAGCCACCGGCATGCCCTGCGCCCCTGGCTGCCTTCTTCCCGCCAGGGTCGAGGCCTCCCAGTTGGGCTCCTCCTCCTCCTCCTCCTCCTCCTCCTCCTCCTCCTCCTCCTCCTCCCCATCCTCCATCCTCCATCCGGGCCTCCGAGCTGGGCCCGCGGCGGGCTGCGCGCCCAGCGCCCGCCGCGCGGGCGCGCGGCTCGAGAGGGCCGCGGGCCCCCCTCAACAGCGGCAGCGGCGGCGACGGCGACGAGGACGGCGGCAGCGACGGCGGCGAGGTCGTCGACGGCGGGGGTCACGGGCACTCTCGGCGCGACAGGCCGCGGGGCCCTCTTCGGCCTCTCGGGCGCGCGACTTCTCGCCTTTTTGAGTGGGCGGAGGGGTGGGCGCTCCCGGAGACTGTCTTTGTTTTAGGGTCCGGCGATATCCCGGGTTCTCGAGCTTGCCCCCCTCCCCCACCCCGCAGATAACCTAACCTTGCCCGTTGTGCAGGTCCGGGGGTGGGGGGGCGCGGGCATATGCTGGGCTGCCCACAGCGCGAAGGTCAGGTTATCGGCCGGCTCTCTCCGCTCCCACCTGGATAACCCGGGTTACAGTCAAACCGCATAGTAAGGACGGGCAACCGTCCCAAGGGTACCCTTGCATCCTTGCCTCCTCGGTGCATCCTTGGCCACTTCGCCATCGGTGCATCCCCGCTCGAAAACTTCGAAATGGGCTTCCAAGGGCCTTGCATCCTTTTCGCGCATCCTTACTGCACGGGTTGACTGTATTGCCGATTCAAAACAAAAAACGGTCGTATCATAGGCACCGAGTTCGAGCCAGAGTTGGCCGCACCAGGAGCGGGCGAGAGGCGCAGGTGCGGAGTGGCCTCGTTTCTTGCCCTCTTTTCGCCTCTTGCGTCTCTCTCTCTCTCTCTCTCTCTCGCCCCCCCTCTCTCTCTCTCTCTCTCTTCCTCACACACTCTCTCTCTCTCTCTTTCTTTCTCTCTCGTTCTCTCGTTCTCTCTTTCTCTTTCTCTTTCTCTTTCTCTCTCTCTCTCTTTCTCTTTCTTTCCCTACACCCTCCCCTGGGCCTGCCACCAGCGCGATAATTCCATCCACCTGGATGCTTCCTCCTCAACCTTGGCGGCCGCTACCCATCGGGGAAGCGTGCGACTCGAGTTCCCCGGCACCTCGGGCTCGCCGGCGCTTTTCCATGGGTCCGTCCCGAGCTCCGACGGTCCAGTTTTTCCGTGGGACGCGTGCAGCAGGAGTTCGCGCAAACTTTCGAATTGGGACTCGTCGTTTTCCTGGCGGCTTCGTCGTGCCCACTCGAATCTCCCGCACCCGAGCCACACACATGGATAATTTCTAATGTTTCGAAAGTTCCTTGATTTTTTTGGGGGGCCAAGATCCTTTCATTTCTAATTAATTGTTCCATCATGGGTCTCTTCCTGGCCACTAGGGGGCCAGGAACAATTAGAAACGAGCACAATTAGAAATGAGCACGATTAGAAATGAACGACGTGTACGTCTCCCCGATGTGCGGCTGGGAACTTCTGGACCGCGTGTGGCTCCGCCGGTTCTCTCGCCCACTGGGGCCTATCTGTGCCGCGCGCTGTCCATTCTACGGCCCCGAGGCGTCGACGGCCTATGCTTTCTCCCGAGCCTCCCGCCCCGCGGAGCGGGGCGACACACTAACTTTGGGCCTCAGGACCCACTGAGGCCCCAGGGGCCCCAGATTAGTGAAGTGATGTTTTTTTCCCGCGTAGGGGCCCCGAAATTCGTCATTTCAATAAACCGAGCCCAGGGCGAAAGTCAGGGGCCGAATTGCTGCTATGATGCGACATAGGTCTCGTACGCTGTCCGCTTGCAAGGGGCAGAGTGCCGCCGGGGCCGCTGCGGCGACACGCTGGCCTAGAGTTCCCAACCGTGAGTGAGCGTCCTCGTCGTCGTCTCCGCCCTTCTTCCCTATAAGGGCGTGGCGACGTTTCGCCGATCGGCTTGTGGGGATTCGAGCCAGATAGCCCCAGGCAGATGCAGATACATCGAGGTACATTTACGTAAATCCAGGTAATTCCAAAGATGTCAAGGGAATGTTGGAGCAGATCGCGGCCGCTCCAGCGCGGGCCGACGGACGTCAGAAGTCGTCAGGCCCTTGACGACTCCTGCTGCCCCGCCTGCTCTCTCTGGCGGCTCTGTCTCCTCCTCCTCCTCCTCCTTCTCCTCCTCCTCGTCCTCCTCCTCCTCCTCCTCCTCCTCCTCCTCCTCCTCCTCCTCCTCCTCCTCCTCCTCCTCCCTCCTCCCTTCTCATTCCTCTCCCCCCCTCCCCCCTCCTTCGCCCTCCTCCCTCCTCCCTTCTCAATCCTCCTCCCTCCTCCCTCCTCCCCCCTCCTCCCTCCCTCCCCCCTCCCTCCTCCCTCCCTCCTCCGTCCCTCCTTTCTCCTCCCTCCCTCCTCTCTCTCTCGCCCGCCGGAGAAGCTCAAGCGCGTGCGGATCCTCGTCCAGGCCCTCGGAGGCACGCCGCGCCGCCGCCTGCCGGGGGGGCCCTGCGAGCCTGGAGCCGTTTTCTGCAGCAGGGCGCGAGCTCGAAGTCGGGCCTGCCAGAGCAGTGCAAAAAGTAGTCTGGGGACGATTTTTTTAAATTATTTTTGTTCAAACGTGTTTTGTCAACTCGTTTTTTGCTAAATTTTGTGTTTCGTCCAATGACGGCCTGGAGGGGGGGACAGGCCCGACCCAAGGCCAGCTCAGCAGTGTGCGTTGGCGGCTGCGTGGGCCGTGGTCGTTTGGAGTCGGTTTCGCAGCAGGGGCGGAACGAACGAGGGCAGCACGAGGGCAAGCGGCCTTACACAATGAAAAACCAGAGAGCACCGTCTGGCTCGCGCTCTGGTCCGTCGCCCCGCCCCCCCTCCCCTCGTACCCCCTATACAATTACTCAATATGAATACTACTATCCCTCTTCCCCTGATGACGGTTTGAAAGTGCTCGACCCCCACCCCCGCGCACTGTTCTTTTACACACACGGAGTTGGGTTGTCGCTTGCATTTTTACCTAACAGCGTAGACTGATAGGTTTCTAGTTGATTCAAAAGAGCTCACAGATCACTCCACAGGGGGGTCCGGGCAGGCGTTGGGAGTTGCCGGCCGGGCCTGTGCCGGGCTCGTTTTTCACCAACAGTCACACACTTCGTGCTCGTCGACCTCTCAGAACCCCATTCCCAGGCCACATTCTGAATAACCGGATGCAACAGTCACACACTTGGTGCTCTTCGACTTCCCAGAACTCCATTCCCGGGCCACATTTTGGATGCCCGGAGCCAACTGTAGGCCACTTCGTGCTCTTCGACTGCCCAGAACTGTCCATTCCCGGGCCACATTTTGAATGCCCGGAGCCAACTGTAGGCCACTTCGTGCTCCCAGAATCCATTCCTGGGCATGATTTTGAATGCCCGGAGCCAACTGTAGACCACTTCGTGTTCTTCGAGTTCCCAGAATTCCATTCCCGGGCCACATTTTGAATGCTGAGGCAGGCTGAGGCTGAGGCTGAGGCAGGCTGAGGCTGGAAGGCAGGCTGAGGCTGAGGCTGAGGCTGAGGCTGAGGCTGAGGCTGAGGCAGGCTGAGGCTGAGGCTGAGGCTGAAGGCAGACTGAGGCTGAGGCTGAAGCAGGCTGAGGCTGAGGCTGAGGCTGAGGCTGAGGCTGAGGCTGAGGCTGAGGCTGAGGCTGATGCTGAGGCAGGCTGAGGCTGAGGCTGAGGCTGATGCAGGCTGAGGCTGAGGCAGGCTGAGGCTGAGGCCGAGGCTGAAGGCAGACTGAGGCTGAGGCTGAAGCAGGCTGAGGCTGAGGCTGAGGCAGGCTGAGGCTGAGGCTGAGGCAGGCTGATGCTGCTGAGGCTGAGGCTGAGGCTGAGGCAGGCTGAGGCTGAGGCAGGCTGAGGCTGAGGCCGAGGCTGAAGGCAGACTGAGGCTGAGGCTGAAGCAGGCTGAGGCTGAGGCTGAGGCAGGCTGAGGCTGAGGCTGAGGCAGGCTGATGCTGAGGCAGGCTGAGGCTGAGGCTGAGGCTGATGCAGGCTGAGGCTGAGGCAGGCTGAGGCTGAGGCCGAGGCTGAAGGCAGACTGAGGCTGAGGCTGAAGCAGGCTGAGGCTGAGGCTGAGGCAGGCTGAGGCTGAGGCTGAGGCTGAGGCTGAGGCAGGCTGATGCTGAGGCAGGCTGAGGCTGAGGCTGAGGCTGATGCAGGCTGAGGCTGAGGCAGGCTGAGGCTGAGGCCGAGGCTGAAGGCAGACTGAGGCTGAGGCTGAAGCAGGCTGAGGCTGAGGCTGAGGCAGGCTGAGGCTGAGGCAGGCTGAGGCTGAGGCTGAGGCTGAGGCTGAGGCTGAGGCAGGCTGAGGCTGAGGCAGGCTGAGGCTGAGGCAGGCTGAGGCTGAGGCAGGCTGAGGCTGAGGCTGAGAGGCTGAAGGCAGGCTGAGGCTGAGGCTGAGGCTGAAGGCAGGCTGAGGCTGAGGCTGAGGCTGAGGCTGAGGCTGAGGCTGAGGCAGGCTGATGCTGAGGCAGGCTGAGGCTGAGGCTGAGGCTGATGCAGGCTGAGGCTGAGGCAGGCTGAGGCCGAGGCTGAAGGCAGACTGATGTTGAGGCTGAAGCAGGCTGAGGGCGAGGCTGAGGCAGGCTGAGGCTGATGCAGGCTGAGGGTGAGGCTGAGGCAGGCTGAGGCCGAGGCTGAAGGCAGACTGATGTTGAGGCTGAAGCAGGCTGAGGGCGAGGCTGAGGCAGGCTGAGGCTGAGGCAGGCTGAGGCTGAGGCTGAGGCAGGCTGAGGCTGAGGCTGTGACTGCGACTGCTGTTGCCACTGCGACTGCCATCGCGAATGCGACCACGACTGCGAGAACAGCAGAATTCTACAACAGGATTCTTATCTGAATCTTAAGGGGAATGCTTCCAGATATGCTCCTACACATCGCTGTTAGGTTGCTTTGCCGGGATAATTGTTCAAAATGCTGCTCTCGCTGAGGCGCCGGCCTCATTTTCGGGCCCCGCTCGTTCCGAATCGTGCTCCCGCTGCAGCGCTGGCCTCATTCCCGTGCTTCCGCTCGTTCCGAATCGTGCTCCCGCTGCAACGCTGGCCTCATTTCCGCGCTTCCGCTCGCTTCGACTCGTGCTCCCGCTGCAGCGCTGGCTTCATTTCCCGTGCCATGCCACGGCATGCAATGGAATGCTAGGTTGATACTACGCTTTGCGGTGCTCGATTCTACGCCATGCCACGCCGTGTTCTACAATGCATCGCGTACCCTTTCGGGATCATTGCCCTGCTCGACATCCGACTGTGCGAGTAGAGAGGGGATCTACGCCATGGTAAGGGATGGGAGGGAGGGGTAGGATGTCAGATATGACGCGAGCGCACCTAGCTTGTCACACCCCCCCTCCCCTCCAGGCCTCTCCCGCTTCATCGCGAGCCAGTCGCGACAGACATCACCGCGGGCAGCTCTGGGCCGTGGTCGGCCGCCGGGGGCCCGCGGGCCCCGGGGCCGTCCAGAAACTGCGCGGGAGCACGAGCCGGGCCTCCGGAGAGGGGCCCCGAGCTCTGTCTCATAGGATTCGATGCGGCACGTCGCAGTACAAGAGAGGGGGGCACAGCCCCCCCCAGGCGGGCAACTTTGCCCCCCCCCCCTCACCCTTCCCTTGCCCAGACCAGCCACGAACAGGCGGCCTTCTGCCCAGACCCCCCTGGAAGCCCCAGGGGCCTCTCAAATCAGGCAGATGTGGCCCCCCGCGTGGTACATGAGGGCTTCGCCCCCGGCCGCCGGTCCGCTCTCTCTCACTCTTTCTCTCTCTCTCTCTCTCTTTCTCTCTCTCTCTCTCTCTTTCTCTCTATATATATATATATATCAGAATGGGATCTACCATCCTCCTCCTCCACCTCCTCCTCCTCCTCCTCCTCCTCCTCCTCCACCTCCTCGGATCGGGATCATCAGCGCGTATTGAGACGTTGGCGTCATCCCAGTGGCCTTCTGCCCATCCCGCCACCGCGCCTGGGATGTGGGTCTGGGGCCTCTCGTATTTCTGTGTCGGGATGTCGTGGGAAGCCTCGCGGGGGCCTCTTGGAGGCGGTTTGGGCGCCTCTTGGGGGCCTCCTGGGGCCTCGTGTGGCATCGTTTGGGCCTCCTGGAGGCCTCTTGGGCGCCTCTTGGGGCCTCTTGGGGCCTCTTGGCGGCCTCTTGGGGCCTCCCGGCGGCATCTCGGGGCACAAATATCGAATGTTCGGTTCGTGGTCCCCTGCTTGGGCCCCTCTTGGAGCCGTATTGGGGCCCGGTTGGGCCGTCTTGAGTGCTTCTTGGGCCATCTTGGAGCCACTTGGGCCGTCTTGGGGCCCTCTTGGAGGTGTCTTGGGCTGTCTTGGGGCGGTCTTGGTAGCGTCTTGAACCGTCTTGAAGGGTGGGAAAGCCGAAAATGCGAGAAGGCCAAAATCGTTCAAAAACCTTCGTCGCATCTACGATTTGGGCCTCTTGGGGCTCTCTCGGGGGGCCTTTTGGAGCGCTCTCCGTCTTGGAACCACCTTCGGGCGCCTTGGAGAACTTTTGGCCTCGGCACTGCGAATACGGCGTAATTTGCAAATGTGTATGGCTCTGGGGGCGCGCATATTGCGTAACTTAAAAGGGTTGATTGCCTCAGGGACGCAAGCATTGCTGTAATTCACTACGGGTTGTGGCCTCGGGGACGCGAACATGTTGTAGTTTTCCGGGGGATTGTGGCCCCAGGCGCGCGAATCTCATGTATTTTTACGTGTCCAACGTCCCCATGGGAATTCAGGCAACGCAATTTGGGCGTGGTAAACTGGGCGGTTTGGGGGTCCCCCACTAGCGCGGAATTCAACAATTTACAGTAGGAAGCAGAAAGCAGGACTAACATTGGAGACTTGAAACTGCAATTGTTGCAGGGAGCACCAATGCGTCCTACAGCCTGGTGGCTCCACAAGGGGGCCGGTGGATTACGGAACGCGGCAATTCCACCAACCCGCAGAGAATGAGGGAGAAGGGGGAAGAGCATCAAGTGGTCGACGACGACGGTGGGAGTAAGCAGGAGGAGGAGGAGGACGACGACGACGACGGGAAGATTTTCGATGCTCTGGGGACCTGGTCGAGGTACCCCTCGTGGAGCCTCTTGGCGTCAAGCGAGTCCGTCGGGGGTCGCCGCTGGGGCCTCCGGTATTCTAGGTGGGTCGGGGCGGGTTCCTGTGGGATGGGGTGCGGGAGGGAGCCGGCTCCACCCCGGCCCCGCCCCTCCCCTCCAATCGTCTCCCATTTTTCGGGGGGCCCCAAACGGTGTGGTGACCACACCGTGCGGTGAGTCGGTGGGGATCCTGAGTCACCGCGCGGTTTTGGGACTCGAGTCCTTCTCCGAGGATGTCTCGGGCGACAGGGGCCTCCAGGGTCCCAAGACCGTGCGGTAGCAGACCGTGCGGTGAGGTCTCTTGGGGTTCCGAGGTCACCGCACGGTCTATCACCGCACCGCACCGTTCCGGGACTCCAAACTTTTACCTCAAGCCAATCTTGTTACCCCGGCTCTTGGCTACTGCATGGTGCGGTTGCAGTCCTCAGCGTTGCTCTGGCATCTCCGGGGCCCGAGCTAGCTCTCCACCATATTCCTATCCGTTGTTCTCCCTCCGTCTTCCAAGCTCTGGTAATCGCTTGATACTTCACCCGCTTTCGTCATAATTGCAGAAGCTTGGCATGCTCACCAATTAGACATGTAGTATGAAGCTGGCAATGGCAGCCGTTATGCGGATGTAGCGCGGGCGCGTTTCGAAAATGAAGTGTCGCTTGATCAATGATCGCACCTGATGTTCCCAAAGGTAGACATCTCGAACAGCACACTGTGCCGTGACAAAAAGGTCGCCCGATGTTCGACAGATCGGCACAGCGTGGACTGAAGATGCCCCGTTAGGCGCACGGAGCCTGGTACAACGTGACGGGTGTGCTGTGCCAGCGGGTATTGTGCGACCTGGGGCTTGTACCTCCAATGCAGGCTTCAGAGGAGTAAGCGGGATGGCGCTTCGATAATGGCAAACAAGGTTCGAACCATGTTCGAAATTCAGCTCGACGCAATCGAATTGTGCATCGTGCGGGGTGTACTCGAAAAGATGAGTCGACGCCGGTTCAAATTCGGTGAGCAACAAAAGAAACATGGGCGTTTCGTGAGGAATTGCCTCAACAAGACAAGTTGGAACCCAACTTGGAACCCGGCTCGAAGCCGGTTCGAAGCAATAGTGAAGCGAGCGTCTCGTGCGGGATTCCCTGGAGAAGATGATTTAGAAACCGTTTGGAACAATGAGGAGCCTAGCGTTTCGCGCACGTTTTCCTCGAACCTATGATTTGGAATTTGGTTGCAAACACGCTCGAAATCAGCGAAACATGACCGCAGCAATTTCAAAAGTGGACCACATCTTAATCACGCCATTGGGCAATATCAGACCGCTCCCTGGCAGTGTGGACCTCGTCCACTGCGTCGTCGTCCCATCGAGCAGTGCTGTCAGTAGACACCCTGGCTCAAGCTATATTGACGGGCGCTGAGTTGAGGAACCGCCAGCCATGTGACAATTACAATGCGAAGCTCATACAAGAAAAACGCCAGGAAGCCAAGACCCACGGTGTGTGTTCTTGCACAAACCGGGTGCGTGCGTGATGAAGCGCGGCGGGGCCTCCCGAGCCCCGCCGGCGAATTGCACAAAAAGCGCAGAGCGTGCCATTGTATGATTGATCAGCTCGTTTTCTAAATAGTTTAGCGATTCTCGGCGCCGCACACATTTGCCACACCAGCCGCATGGATGGAGGGCGATACCCTCTCGAACGCGGTGCGCTAAGCCACGTTGCTTGCGCGGTCGACTTTGGCCGTTGGTGCTCACTTGGCTCGGCCGCTTGCCACGTTGCCTGGCTTGGCCGTTGGTGCTCACTTTGAAGCCGACAGGGATCTCCCCGTAGAGGGTCGTACATTGTTTTACCCCCCTGCCGAGTTACAGAGTCCAGAACTTCGCCCGGGCTTTTCCAGCCCTTCCAGGTTCTGAGCCTCAAGCGGCGGGGGGGACGGTGCTCCTTGCAAGCGACCGTCTCCCCAACTGATGGGACGTAGGCTCCGCAGCGCTCGCTCGACCCCGTCGTCGTTGGCGATGTCGCACCTGCCGCGGCAAGCGAGGGAAGTAGCTGTGGAGGTGTCTGTGCGGTGCGAAGGCAACTGTGCTCGGACAGGCTGCGCACAGCCTCAAGGGAGGAGGAGGAGGAGGAGGAGGAGGAGGAGGAGGAGGAGACGGAGGAGCGTGGAGTGGGGTGGACGCCATGACGAGGTCGTATCACAAAGCATGTGTCGTGACCCCAGAGAACAGCGATGCGACAAGGAATAATACGCGCACGCACCACAGTAACACCTCGAAACACAGAAGTTGCACCAAGCCACGTCCCTAACTACAGCATGTGTGACATATCATTGTTCTATCAGAAAACGTAGGCACCACAGGACCCTGAATGCCCCCACCAAGCAGTGAGATGGGAGGCGATGGAGGACGAGGAGGCCGGATCATAATCACCTCTCCCACCTTCTACACGACCAGGTGAACGCATATTGATGGCCCTTTTTGGTCTTTGTTCTTTCACTCTGTTCTTACTGCCGTCTGTTATGCATCTTGGGTCCGTCTTGAGCTGGTCTTCTGTTAACCCGTGGCCGTCTTGTGCTGGTCCTGTGCAACAAGAGCCGACTGCCATCCGCTCAGATATTGCAGATCACACGGGCCCTTGCACGTTGAATTTCAAGTGGCGACCTCATTATCTAGGTAATTTGTTGGCATCTGATCGTTTACGATCAGATCTGTTGAGCTGGTGTTTTCGTCGTGTGACCGCCGCCTCATGTGACCGAAAAGCCTACGTGGGAACACCTTGGTGCCTCGTGGTCTCGGCTTGGTGCCCCTTCCACCTTGGGACCATCTCGGGGGCAATCTCGTGGCCTCGCGGGGCAGTGTTGGTCCGATTCTGGGCAATCTCAGGCGCAAGAACATGGGACAGGTAAAAACATTGAAAGCACTATGTGTGTGCTTCTTTTTTGTTTTGCTCTCTCGTGGGTGTATTCGGGCCCTCCTGGGCCATCCTGTAAGAATCGTCGGATCATCCTCGGCAGTCTTGGGCTTCTGAGGCCCTCTCCGGGGCCTCTTGGATTCGTCCTGGAAGTGTCTTGAACTCCCTGGGCCACCTGGTGGCGCCGCTACCGGGAATCTTGAGACAGTTGACAGCGACAGGAGGCTGATGCACATCCCACAAGGTGTTTTTGTTGATGCCGCGGGCCCCCCTGGTTAGAAGACAATAGAAGGGAGAGTGGACTGAATATGCACCAGGTGAGAATCGCAAGGCAGCACAAAGAAAACAAGGCAGCAGTCCAGCAGGACGACTCGCAGCCTGGCGCCCCGAGGGATGCCAGCCGATTTGTGTTTCAATGCAGGCGCATTCTCAACACTGCTGTCTAGAAAGGCGATTCCGCGCTGGGCCACCGGTCCCCCGAGTGATTCAAGACAGCAGCGGTTGCGCGTTCGGAAGGTTCTCGGCATGACTCGGCGTCTGGTCCACAGTGATCAGGGCCCTCGGGAGGGGGGGCGATCTGTGCGGTTGGATGGTTGGGGAGGGGGGGGGCCCTCAGAAGCCTTACATAAGCACCACCAGACGGCCCACATGCATTCTAGCACGACACTGCCGTGCAGGCATGGCGGCGGATGCACACATGCACCCATGTTCCATTCTTTCCCTTTCCCCCCTCTGATTGTTTTCTTTGCCTCTGTACTCATCGTCCACCCCCGCTCTCCGCCACCAGCCTTACCTGCTTCGCTCCTCCTTCTCCGTCCCAACTGCGCCAACCTCGGTCTAAGTCGTTGGCCACAGCACCTAAGTCGGTACCCTTTTCTTCTGCAGCCTGTCTACCATCTCCGTCAATACGATCCCTGACGATTTAAGTTTGCCAAGCGTCAAAAAACAGGAGGGTACTGATGATGATGCTGATACTGCTGATGATGATGGTGGTGATGATGCTGATGATGATGCTGATGATGATGCTGATGATGGATGATGATGCTGATGATGATGCTGATGATGAGGAGGAGGAGGAGGAGGACGAGGAGGAGGAGGGCCCGAAGGCCTGCGGCAGGCCCATCGGCCCCCCCAGCGTTCACGCGCGAGTGCCGCGTGCACAGCCACCGCAGCGCCGCGTGGGCGGGCGAGGCGGAGGCTGCGGCACGGGAGGGCGCACTGCGGCATCGGCGCAGCGTGAGGCGTTCCAGGGAGGGCCTCGCCTTCGAGGGCCGAAGGAGTTGGCACCTCGTCCTCGGGGGAAGCTGGCGGACGCCGGCGGAAGAGGGCGGGGTTTTGGAGCTCTCGTCGGCGGAAGTGCCCGCGAGTCGCGTCGCCCGTCTACCTGCGCCTCCTGGGTTCCCGCTCTGGCAAGACGTTGGATCGCGCCGAAGCGACCGTTTCGGCAGAGTTTTTTCGATGAGGCCCACCCCGTAACTTCCAGTGACAAGAGGGAGTAGTGCGCGCAAAAAACAGGAAAAGGAAGTACAAGTGGCGCCTCCAAGGGACGGCACGATTTTCGGGTTCAGGGCTTCCAGAGCCAGCCATGTGTGCTCGGCCGTCTGGAACCATTCACTTCCCAGCCACCGCGTGGTCCGGATGCAACTCCTGGGAGGTCAAAACGATTCGGCTCAATCAGGCGAATTCCCGTTTCAGCCCTCCGAATCCCGCTTGATCCGCGGCCGAATCTGGCGCAGCACTCCCCCCCCCAATCGGGCGTCGTTCTCCCCAAGCTTTCCGACGAGGGCCTCCCAGTAGTTCAAGCAGTGACGAAGCGTCCCGGCGTGCCTATAGGCCTACCAAACAATGTTCTAAGAACCTTCTGTGTTTTGCACGAAATGTTAGAACGTTTCTGGCCAGGACTGTCTTGTGTTAACACATCGGGCTTGTGTTCTATGAACATTGTGTTTGTTCTAAGAACATTGTTGGGTTCTAAGAGCATCTCGTGGTAGGCCTATAGAAGTGCCGGGACGGTCGGCACCTGCTCGAGCAGTTGCCTCCGAAGCCCTGGGTTTGGGTGCAGGTGCGCAGTCCCTCGGGGTCCTGGGGGAGCGGGAGGCGTGAACAGGGCCCGCGGGGCCCTCCGGCCCTCACGAGCGAGCGCCCGCTGCAGTCCGCAGTCAGGAGGGAAAAAACACAGAGACACAATCAAACGTCGATCCCCCTCAAAATATAGGAAAATATGGATAATGGGGGGGCGACGAAAACCCAGAAAATATGTGAGAAGATGGGGAGTCCTGTTATTTGTGTGTATTTGTTTGTGTGTCCCAGGGCCCCTTCACACAGGAGTGCTGCGTGGGCGGGCGAGGAGGAGACTGTGTGACAGGAGGGCGTACCCCAGATTTCCGACGATGTGATTCCTGAACGACGTTTTGCAAGAGGGTTCTAACATCACCGAGCCCGTTCCACTACTCGCAATGGTGCCTACTCGCAAACGTTCGAGAAACAAAAACGCATTCGTGCATCGATGAAATGTATCGTGAAGCCCCCATGGCCCATGGCGGATCCAGGCCATTTGCGAGTAGTTACTTTGCGAGCAGTGGAACGCGCTTGTCTATACAGTCTATACAAATGGAGGTGAAAAGGGGCCCACAGAAGAGTCCCACATGGGGTGACGGGGACCCCGAGATCGCCGCCCGAGATCGTTTGGTCCGTCAGGCGTTGCGCCTGAGACTTCTGCATGCTTGGCCCAGGCGGCCACGATCCCTCGTGAAACGTTCACTTCGGTGCACATGGCCTCGCTCTTCCCCCTGCCCTTTTGTGCCTAGGCCCCCTGGATGGGGTCCGAGTATAGGTGGGGATCGGAGGATCGCGCCGTATCGTCGATTCATCGGCGATGCGGCTCGGTGTGGAGCCCGACGTTCTCCACGTTGGCGTCGCCGACGTATCGCCGACGTCACCGATGCATCGGCGATGCATCGCCGATGTATCGCCGATGCGGCGCGATCCTCCGACCCCACCTACTCCGACCCCATCTAGGAGGCCTCTACTATAGCCGACTTCCTACTCCTCGGCCGCATCGGGACCCCTATTGCTATGGGGGTGCGTTGCTATCCCGCTCTCGCTCTCCCTTCCCCTCTTCCCCACCCCGTGTCCTCCCTGCGTCCGTGTATATCTTGTCTGTACTCTTTCATCCCCATCGGGTGGCAGCAGCTATCTTCCTGAGTCCGTTTCTATGTCGTTCGCCACATGGTTTGTTGTTGTAAGTTCTTGCTACTGTGTTTGATTGCTGTTCGAGCCTATGTTTCCACAGTCGTCCATCTTGGTCGAAATGCCAAGGTGCCACACCAGCTACTGAGACTACATTATTGGAGACCGACGGGTTTGATCCCACCGAGGCGGGCCACGCCGTTCAGCTCGCAGCAAGATGCGCTTGGCACGAATGCCCCCTCGAAGCACTGACCGACGATCACAGAGCTGACATATCGGAGTGGCCTTGCGTCTTCAACTCGGCGTGGGCTTGACAACCCTTTCGTTCTAGACCTGGAGGAGCGGATGAGGGAGACGAGGAGAAGGAGGATGCCACTGAAGGACTCCTGCCATGCCAGTTCTTGTGCCCCAGAGGGGGAGGGCAACCCCGACGCGGGCCAATGACCAGCGCTGGCACCGTCCACCCGCTCGTGCACATCTCAGGAGGAGGGAGGAGGAGGAGGAGGAGGAGGAGGAGGAGGAGGAGGAGGAGGAGGAGGAGGAGGAGGAGGAGGAGGAGGAGGAGAAAGAGGAGGAGGAGGAGGAGGAGGAGGAGGAGGAGGAGGACGAGGACGACGAGGCGAGGACGAGGAGGAGGACGAGGAGGAGGAGGAGGGAGGAGGAGGAGGAGGAGGAGGAGGAGGAGGAGGGGGAGGCAGTGAGAAGAAGGAGGAGGAGGAGGGAGGAGGAGGGGAGGGGGAGGGGGAGGAGGAGGAGAGGAGGAGGAGGAGGAGGATGAGGATGAGGAGGAGGAGGAGGAGGAGGAGGAGGAGGAGGAGGAGGACAAGCTAGGTGCGCTCGCGTCATGGCTGACGTCCTACCCCTCCCTCCCATCCCTTACCATGGCGTAGATCTCCTCTCTTTTCGCACAGTCGGATGTCGTAGCAGGTCAAGCATTACATGGCATATCATGGTTTTGAAGATCAACGCGTAGCCCGACATAGCATGGCGTTGCGACGCCCCACAGTGGAGGGGGGGGGCTTTGCGACCCAAAAAAGCAACGACTCGACACCGAATGTGTAATCACTTCCGATGTTTTTGTTCGGGGCCATTTTTCAGATTTTGGGGCATCTTTGGAAGGACCGAAAACCATGCCGTGGCATGGCGCTGAAAAAAATGACGCCAGCGCTGCAGCGAGAGCATGATTCGGAACGAGCGGAAGCGCGGGAATGAGGCCAGGGCTGCAGCGGGAGCACGATTCGGAACGAGCGGTAGCTCGAAAATGAGGCCAGCGCTTCAGCGAGAGCAACATTTAGAACAACCTACGCGAAAACCCGTTTCCCAGAAATCCCATGTGCAACAATTCGTACGCGGAGGGGGGCCGGATATTCTGAAGGCCTGACGGCCGGTGCCGCCGACCCTGAAAGACGTCGACGACGACCAGGAGGGGGAGGCGGAGGAGGAGGAGGAGGGAGGAGGAGGAGGAGAAGGAGGAGGAGGAGGAACACGAGGAGGAGGAAAGGGAGAAGCAGAAGGAGGAGAAGGAGGAGGAGGAGAAGCAGAAGAATGAGGAGGAGGAGGAGGACGAGCAGTGAGAAGGAGGAGGAGGAGGATGAGGAGGAGGAGGAAGAGGAGGAGGAGGAGGAGGACCCTCCCTTCCTTGGACCCCCCAAGAAGGCCCACGAGGGCCCCAAGAGAGGCCCAAGAGGGAGAGCCCGAATCGAAAATCGGAGCATCCCGCCCAGAGACGGCCCTAGCAGGCCGCAGGAGGCGCCCAAAAGGTCCCAAGAGGCCCCCGAGAGACCCCCAAGACGCCCAAAAGGCCCCCAAGAGGCCCAACAGAGGCCCCAAGAGGACCCAAAACGGCCCGCGAGAAGCCTCCCAAGAGAGCCCAGCGAACTTTCACTTCGTCTCATTCTCAATACCTCGGCACGGTGGCGGGATGGACCGAAGGTCACTAGATACTCCATCTCCTTATCCCGAAGTCGGGGTACACAGCCTCAAGACAGCTCAAGAGGGCCCGGAAACGGCGCCAGAGGGATCCAAGAGGGCTTAATGTTACAGGCCTCTTGGACCGTCTTGGGGTTATCTCCGGTCGTATTCAAAATATAATGGGCCGTCTTGGAGCATCTTGGAGTGGCTAGAGACGGCCGGAGGCATCCTGGGCATTTCTGGGAGGGGTGAGGGATCTAGTCCGTTTGACCGGATCTCCCCCTTTGCAAGCCGGGCGGACTGAGTGCCCGAGTAATTCGACAATCGGTACCGTCACCTTGTTCGCACAAGCGTTCCAGTTTTGACGTCCCCATGTGATGCCACACCTGCAACGAACGTTCGAACATTCGCTTCCCGTTCTTGTCAGGTCAGGTTTCCTGGACGTCACCAGTGGAGAGAGGAGAGTAGTATTCAGATTGTGTAATTGTGGAGGAGGAGTAGGAGGAGGAGGAGTAACAGGAGGAGGAGGAGGAGGAGGGGAAAGGGAGAGGAGGAGGAGGAGGATGAGGATGAGGAGGAGGAGGAGGAGGAAGATCATGCATGTGTCTGTCCAGCAAGTGAGGAACATAGAACCTAGGCCGAGGAGCGGAGACCACGCCTGGCATCAGAGCGTGTCGCCTTCCTGGCCTTAGCACGTAGGACTTTCGGCCGTGTTCCTAAGCGGATCAGCCTTGAGTGTCCCTCTCCAGTCGGTGAGACTCGAATGCAGCCAAGTCGTTGGAATAAGGAGCAGTTTGGGTGTGAAAGGGGCTCGATATTCCTTAGGTCCTTCTATGGCTTTTCCTCTATGCTTCCTCGTGCACGCAGGCGCTTGTGGGGCCCCAAAAGGGCTTCGTTCCTTGTTTATCGTTCCTTCTTTCAGCAGCCCGACTGCAGATGGTTTTCGGATATGTTACGGTTCTGAAGGAGGAGTGAGCCCCAGGAGGGACATCGGGGTCCTCCCGCAGGATCGAGCGACGGTGAGGCGAGGAGACATCACACCGAGCTCTTGCGTTCCCTCCGCAGCTGCTGGCTTGGCGATCTCGCACTCGGCCGCTACGTCGCCACGCCGTCTTGGCCACCTCCGTATTCGGTGCCTTGGCCCGCGTCGACCTCGAAGGTCCCACGGCGAGCTCCAGCGCCGCGGCCGCCATGGGCGCGCGCGCCGCAACCGCTGGCTGCCTCCCTCGGCGGCCACGCGTGCACCGCTGCAGCGCGCGTGCCCGTGCCGCCTCCCTCTTCGTCTGGGCCTGATCCGTGGCTCAGGAACGTCCACCCGATCCCGATCCACATCCCCACCCCCATCCCCACCATCCCACCACCCCAGCTGTGGATGCGCCCATCGAGGCCCTGTATGTCTCCACCTGGGGGGTGTGAATCGGCCAGTGTGGCCCAGGCCACGCCCGTGAGGATAGGGATCGGTTGAACCATGCTCAGTGGCCCGCTCCTCGGCGCGGCGGGCCAGCGAGCACCATCGGCGCAGGTCGGCGCGCCGCTGCTCCTGGCCTGCTGCGCCGAGCCCTGCTGCTCCTTGGCCTCGGCCCTGCGCCCGAGACCTGCGGAGCTCCTGGCCCGAGTCCTGCTGCTGCTGCTGCTGCTGCTGCTGCTGCTGCTGCTGCTGCTGCCCTGGCTCTTGTCGGCCTCCGCTGCCGCACCCGAGTCCTGCGCTGTTGGCCCCTGGCCCCGCGTCCGAGTCCTGCTGCCGCTGCGAGCCCTGCTGCCGGGGCGGCCCTGACCAGGCTTCGACGAGGAGGAGGAGGAGGAGGAGGAGGAGGAGGAGGAGGAGGAGGAGTCCTGCTGCCGCTGCGAGCCCTGCTGCTTGGATCTCTCGACCTGGGCCTGGCGTCCGAGTCCGTGTCCCGCTGCTCAAGAGTCTTGCTCCGAGTCCGCCGCGCTGTCTCGCCCTTGGTTCTTGAATTTGAAAAGAATGGTTTTGGATTTCACAAACGAGTTTTTGGAATTCCAAAAATGTTTTATTCAAAAGCAATGTTTATACTTAATTTTCAACTGGGTTTATGAATTCTAAAACCAGCCTCCTGCTGCTCCCAGTCCCTGTTCCAGAACCTCGGCCTGTGCCACCAGGCTGCGGCCGAGGGCCCCTCGGCTACGACGGGCCAGACACATCATCTCGAACCCAACGTCTCGAACGCAGTGTGTGCCAGTTGTACACGACCGGGGGGATGGAGGAGGAGGAGGAGGAGGAGGAGGAGGAGGAGGAGGAGGAGGAGGAGGAGGAGGAGGAGGTAGGTAGGTAGGTGTGCTCCCTTTGAGCTGGCGGCGGAGGCGTCGGACGGCGCTTCCTTTTAGCAAGGAGCCACGACCCGGAGAGGGTTCGGAAGCGACCTTGCTGCGACGGCTCTGGAAGACAAAGCGCTAGCACTGGAGGGAACGGGGGGAGGGTAGGCGAAAGCTTTAGCTCTCGGGGGGCCTGGGCGGAATGCTTGGGTCGGCGCTGGACCCCCCCCCCCCCAGCGCTCAAAACGAGCCCGGGGAGCGGCGCCAAGGCGCCGGGGGGGGGGGCACAGCCCCTACCCAGGGACACCCCCCCCAGCCACCGAAGGACGTCGCAGCTCCAGCCAACACCTCCGCCCTGAGCCTCAGCCAGAGCGAAGCAGCAGAGGCAACTCAGAGACTCCCCGCAACATGGGGGGGGGCCAGGCAGGGAGCACCTGCCTGGAGCTCGTCCGATCCCCACTACACTGCCTGGTCGACGCACCCCGCAGGTGCGGGACGGTGACAGGAAGGGGGAGAGGGAGCCACCCCGAGGGGGGGGGAAGGGGGCCCAGCCCGACCCGGCCAGCCTGCCAGGGGCCCACAGGGAGAGGAATACCGCTCCCGCTGCACCCCAGGGCAGGACCAGAGCTCCGAGGAGAATCCAGCCATGGCGACAAAGGGACCCCCGAACAAGCAGCGGTCAGGGAACCTTCCCCCAGAAGCGCCAGGCAGAGGGGAGGGAGGGCGGCAGGGGGCGAGATCGGAAGGGGAGAGAAAACCACCCCAGAGAGGAGGAGAAAGGGAGAGAGGACGGGGCGAAGAGAGAGGCCCATCCCGGCCCGACCCGACACGACCACCCGGGCTCCCGGGCGGAAGGCGGGAGGGAGGGAGGGAGAAAGGGAAGGAGAGAGGGAAGGAGAGGGGCGAGCGGGAGAGGGCTCTGCGAGCAGAGGCCCGGGCACAGTCCCCCCCAGAAGCGCCAGGCAGAAGGGAGGGAGGGCGGGAGGGGGGGAGACCAGACGGGGAGAGAAAGGCCACCAGGGCGGGGGGGGGGAAAGGAGGGAGGGAGGGAGAAGGGAGGGAGGGGGCGCCGGAGCCGGGGAAGGGGAGAGCAAGAGGCGGGCGTTCGCAGCCACGCCGGACCCTAGAGGAGCAGAGAGAAAGAGGCAACAACACCCGATAGGCTTCGGCCACAGCCTCCACGCAGGACCGAGACCACCAGGGCCACAGGAGGGCACGGCTCACGACCGCCTCCTCCGAGAACCCAAGGAGGCCTGGCCCGGAACGGGGGCGGCGGGGGAAGACCGTCGGGGACCTCGAAGCGGCGGCAGGACACACGGCAGCAGCGACGCAAGCAACACCAACCGCAACGGCACAGACCACAACAACCACGACGGCGGCGCGACAGACAGCGACGACGACGACGGGACGACGGCAGCGACGGCAACAGCAACGACCACGGCGCGCAGAGGCTCCGAGACCGCCGCTCGGCCTTCACTGGCCCGGCTCGGGCAGGCCCCTCCCCCCCGAGCAGGCCCGGGCCCGAAGCGGGAGGGGGGGGGGGCGGGCACGGGGGGGGGAAGGCAAAGGGGAGAGAAGAAGACGGGGAGAGAAGACGCGGGAGACAGGGGAGACAAGAGCAAGCAGAGGGAGGAAGGGCGAAAGGGCCATGCGGCCTGCGGGGCTGGACCACCAGACGAGCGCTCCCGCGGTGCCGCCTGCTCAGCCACTCTGGGCGGCCCAGGCCCTCGGCCCCAACCCCCCCCCCCGCCCAGCCCAACCCCACGGCGAGGGAGCGGGGAGAAGCAGCCCATCTCGGCCCGGCCCGACCCAACCCAGCCCTGCGGAGCGGGAGGACGGGAGGGGGAGAAGACAGGGCGATGTTTGTTGCGACCGCGGCGCCGTCGATCTGCAGAGGATTCGGGGGGGGGGGGGGCGCCCGGGAGGGCGGGGAAGGGGCAAAAGCGGGAGGAGAAGGGCATGGGGGGGGCATGGCTCCAGAACGGCAATAAACAACACCTAAATGAATTACCCACTTACAAAAGAAGTTACAAAAGGTGGCGGGTGGGCGGGGCAAGTGTCCTGGGGAGAGGTCTGCCGAAGGGGTCCTACCGCGGGGCAAAGCTACCTGCCTCAGTCAGACGCCAGGGGCGGCGACCACTCTGCCGGCGGCAACGGCGGCAGGCTCGGAAGCCTCGGCTGACCGCCGGCCGCCCAGGGAACGGGCGGGTTGCCGTTGTTCCAGGGCACGGTCCAGGCCTCGATCTGGGCCAAGATCTGGTCCGTGGCCCCCGCGCTGGCGGACACGTGCACATGGCCCTGCTTGCGAAGCCATACGTGGGCTGCTCCTTTTTTCCGCCCAAATTGCAACAGCACTCCCTTGGGGTCGGAGGCCTTCTTCGGGACGTGGCACCACTTGCCGGTGGCCATAAGAGGGCTGCCCACAGGGTGAGTGTATGCCCAGTACAGCACAACCCGGTCTGAAGGAAGACTCCCGTCTGGGAGCCTCCGCACCCACCTGTCCACGCGGCGCTTGTCCACCGCTGCTGGCGCCGGGGCCTGCGCACGCTCGAACTCCGGGAACAGCGGGTCGCCGGCCTTCCGCGTCGGCGTCACGGCTCCCCCCCCGGCCCCGAGCTCGCCGGAGGGGCTCGTCGCTGCGCTCGCAGCGGGCAGCAAGACCCGGGCCTGGGCGTCGCGTTCCTGACCCAGCAGGGCCCGGGCCTGCGCCTGGGGCACCGCGCCCCCCCCAAGGGAACTGGCTGGGCCGCAAGAGCCACACAGGAGCGTCAGCCCCGAGGGCCCCGCGGTGGCGACGAGAGCATACCCCTTCTGGCCGCACACTGTGCAAGCAAGGGTCGGCAAGGCGCTGGCTCCGAACCCAGCACAAGTGCCCTGCCCAGGTCCGACTCCGCGGCCGCCCGGGACCGTCTGCCGGGCAGGCTCGTAGAGCCCGGCGAAGCTCGTCGGCTGCAGCGCTGCGCTGGCTGCGGGGGGCCGGGGGGCCTTCTCCGCGCTGGTCTGAGCGGTGTTCCAGGTGCCCCAGCAGGTCTCGCAGTAGGAGGTCTCCGCGAAGACGCCCTGGCCCGCTACGAGCTGCACGCCCGCGGCTCTGCAGCCCTTGCACTGCGCCGCGACAGCGTCGTTCTCGAGCGAGAGCGCCTCTCCGCTGGCTGCGGCCCCCTCCTTCGCCTCCAGCTTCGCCGGGTGTTCCTCGGCCGGGGCTGCGGCGAAGCTCGCGGGCTGCAGCCCTGCGCCGGCTGCAGGGGGGGAGGTCTTCCCCGCGTTGACCTGGGCAGTGTTCCAGGCGCCCCAGCAGGCCTCGCAGTAGAGGGACTCCACGAAGACGCCCTGGCCCCCGACGAGCTGCACGCCCGCGGCTCCGCAACCCTGGCACTGCGCCAGGGAAGCGCCACGCTCGAGCGCATGCTCCTCACCGCCGGCTGCGGCCTGCCCCTTCGCCCCCACCTGCTCCGCGCGCTCCTCGGCCGGAGCTGCGGCGCAGCTCGCGGGCTGCAGCCCTGCGCCGGCCGAGGGGGGGGAGGTCTTCTCCACGCTGGCCTGGGCGGTGTTCCAGGTGCCCCAGCAGGCCTTGCAGTAGGAGGTCTCCGCGAAGACGCCCTGGCCCACGACGAGCTGCACGCCCGTGGCTCCGCAGCCCTGACACTGCGCCGCAAAAGCGCCGTGCTCGATCGAGAGCTCCTTCCGGCTGGCTGCGCCCTGCTCTTGCGGGAAACCCTGGTCTTGGTTCTGGCCGGCCTCGGAGCAGGCGCCCGCCCGGGCGGCGGCCTGGGGCCCCCTCTGTGCGTCTAGGCCACCGGCCGAAGATTCCGGGGGCGAGTCACTCTGCGTGGCCAAGAAAGCGAGGGCAACCTGACCCGGGGGTGGGCCGCCTGCTGCCGCCGCGGCCCTCCAGGACGACTGTTGGGCCGGCTCCATGAGGTTCCATTGGTGCTTCACGGACCTCTCGTAAATTGTTTTCTTGCAGGGACCACCAGGGTTGTGCTTGTACTCAAAAGCCGCCGCTGCCCCCAGACTGGCACGCATACTGGGCCTGTGCGCCATCCAGAACTTTAGGACTACATCCTGCTGCACCTCCACCGAGGAGCCAACCTCCTGCTCCGTGGACTTGGTCCGCTTGGCAGGAGGCCCTTCCATGCCGCTTCCAGATGGCGTGGGTAGTGTAGGCAGTGGGCGGGGGGCCTTGCTACAGTCAATCCGTGCAGTAAGGATGCGCGATAAGAACGCAAGGGCCAGGGACAAAGAAACGAAGCTCCCGAGCGGAGCACGGCCAAGGAGCGCGGCAAAGATCCCACCGAAGGGGCAAGGAAGCAAGGGTGCCCTGAGAAGGCTGCCCATCCCCATTATGCGGGTTGACTGTACTGGCGGGTTCCCTGGAACCAACAGCTGCGGAAGACGAGAGAGGAGGGAGGGGAAGGAGGACAGAACAGAGGGGGGGGGACGGAGCCAGCACGCCGTCGAGAGCTTGCCCCTCGCCCCTCAGCGGCTCAGATAAACCCATGGGACGAGGGCCGGTGGCTTCCTGAGAGCGGTCAGGATGAGCGGCAAGGGACGGTGTGCTGAGTCGACCCTGGGCCCCATCCACCACGCGCATGCCCGTCCTCTCGGGGCCGTCCGATCCCCCTCCAGGACCACTCCTTCGAACAGCAGGTCCCAGCCAAAATGACGCGGCACCGGCTGCAGACACCAGACAGAACCGCAAAAGAGACGCTCAACCTCGATCGCCTTGCCACAACGCGTCGGCACGGACCCGCCGCAAAGGAGCGGGGGAGGAGGTAGGGAGGGCAGAGAGGAGGGAGAGGGACGAGATGGAGAGGGCCCGGCCTGGCCCGGCCCAGCCGATCCCGACCCAGCCCGACCCGGCCTAAAGGGCGGGGAGGGAGGGAGGGAGGGAAGGAGGGAGGGAGGGAGGGAGGGAGGGAGGGAGGAGGAGGAGGGAGAGGAGGAGGAGGAGGAGGAGGAGGAGGAGGAGGGAGGGAGGAGGAGGAGGAGGAGGAGGAGGAGGAGGAGGAGGGAGGGAGGGAGGAGGAGGAGGAGGAGGAGGAGGAGGAGGAGGAGGGGGGAGGGGGGGGGCAGTTTCGTTATTCCTACTCTTGGCGTTGTCGTTGCAAAACTTTTTCCTCCAGCCGTCCGTCTCCACATCGCTGGTCGGGGCCCAGATCACGGCGTCGGCAGCCCCCCACCCCCAGCCCCAGCCAGGACACATTTCCCGACCTAGTGATTCAGGGATCCAGGCTGGGGGTGAGGGTGGTCTTCTGACCCCCAAGAATCTCAACAAAACCACCCCCACCCCCAGCCCACGGCCCCTGGATCACCAGCTCAGGAGAGGGGGTCCTGGATGGGGATCGGGGAGGGTCGTGCCGTCCTCATCCCGCACGGTCTCGGGACCTCGGCGGCCCCCGTCGCCCGAGACGTCTTCGGAGAACGACCCGAGTCCCAAAACCGCGCGGTAAATCTGAATCCTCACTGCCTCACCACGCGGTGTGGTCTCACAATGTCGTTTGGGGGCCCGACTCTTCGATGATTTTCTGCTTTTCGGGACATGGCTCGGGCCTCCGGCGGCCATGCGGGACGACCCGTGGCCCCCCAGAGAGCTCTCGGCGTACAGAGGCGTCCCAGAGGGGGTCGAGGCAGAGGGGTTCGGGGGATCTCGCCGCATCGTTTGTGCATCGGCGGTGATCGGGCGCCGCATCGAGCCGCACCCTCGATGCATCGGCGATGCGGCGCGATCTTCCGACCCCATCTGCTCCGATTCCACTTGGGAGGCCCAGACCATGGCTGCCATTCGTGGTTTTGTCGGCCACGCGTAAGAGTGAACGTTCGCCGGAGTGACCTTCTGGTGCGGGCCCACTTTTGGATGCAACTCCTGGGGGGTCAAATTCTGATTTTGCCTTGGTCCGAAATCTGGCTGCATCCCGCTTAATCCGGCTTAATCCCGCTTCATCCGAGGTCCAATTTGGCGTAACAGCCCACCAATTGTGCTTATTCGTTGTTAAGTTTTCCGACGAAAACTTCCCAGTAGTTGCCTCCTAACACACTTAGGGTCACCATGCGGCTGAAGAAAGTGCGATGGCAGCGGCCTCCCTGCTCGGCCTCCGCCCTCCCACGCTCCCCGAAAAAGTCGTGCACCACGGGCCACTCCTTGCCCAGGGTCACTCTGAGCTTAAGTCCGGCCTGTCCCTTTACAGGGGGACTATTCAAAAATAGTAAAAAATAGTCTGGGAACGATTTTTCCAAAACTATGTTTGACCATGTGGGGGTATGTTTTGAGTATTTTTGCATTTTTCGTCCAAAAGCCCCCTGTAGGGGGACATGCTCGACCATTCTCTAAGCAGCGCCAAAAAGCAGGGTCGTCTGCGCCGACACTGGCGCGTAAGCTGCCCGCGTAAGTTCGCGCGTGAGCGCCCTCGCTTCAAATGTGGCGTGCCGCACTGGCGGCCCGCGTAAGTGGCGGCTTAAAGTCGCTTTGTCGTCTACAGTCGATCCGCACAGTAAGGATGGGCAGCCTTCTCAAGGGTACCCTTACATCCTTGCCCATGCCACCCATCCTCAGCGACTCTCGCTGGCCAACCTCGCTCGAGAAACGTTCACACGGGCCTCCAGGGCCCTCGCATCCTTACCGCGAATCCTTACGATACGGGTTGGCTGTAGCGTAAGATCCGCTTCTGTTTCGTCGCTCACTCTTGCTTGTAGCCGACGTTTATTGCCACGCCGCGAGCACGTCTGTCATCGAGAGCAACAGAACCCCTAGCCCTAATAACGTGATGACGACGTGGCCTCACTGAGGTCCCCGTCCTCGCATTAGGGATCATAATTCTGGGCGGTGTGGTTCGGTACCTCTGCAGACAAAAATACCCCCATCCCGACTGTTTCTGGCACTCCAACTTGGGTCCCCTCCCAAAGGGTGAGGGGCCCCTTTTCTGGTTCATCACTTCCTGTCCGCCCCCCCTGGGCGGGCCCCAGATGGAAGTATTGCCGCAGCTGGTTTTGCGCTTCCAGTTCGCCCCCTCCACCAATGGAGGGACCCCAGGCGTGAATCCGTCTGGGTCCGCAGCCCCACCAGGCCGCCCCCTGCCAGGGAGCCCCTCCACGGCCCCCGCGCGCGCCGGTCGCGGTGCGGACCGGTCGGACCTTCGGGCGGCGCCCGCCCGTCGCCCGCCCCGGGCCGCTCGTCTCTGGAGTCGGGGGGCGAGTCCCCCCACGCGGCGGCTTGAGCCAAAGCGGCTGCGGGTGAGGAGCAGGATCTACGGCGGCCCGTGCCGGTAGCCAGAGATGTAGCACTTGTAAATGTAGGATGTAGAGGCTCATGGTTGAGCCAACATGATAGACGTCTTGGGACGTCCAGTAGACATCAAAATCCTTGTATCTGATACGGGCGTTTGCTTGGAATGTCGTTTGGCTTCCGTGACGGTGGCTGCAGGCGGCGCATCTTCCCTCTCATGCCTCGTGGAGTGGCATGTCGCTTCTCAGGGCTGTAGGTCTCATGTGCGTCGGGTCTGGGGTCTCAAGGGTGGGGTTCCCGACGGTGTCCTTTCGGTGGAAAAGTTTTGGCCTCTGGGGCCCATTGACTGAACCTAGCATGTCTCTGTGACGTAGTTCTCCTCCCCTCCCTCGTCATCTCGACGCCTCCCAGATGGGGTCGGAGCAGATGGGGTCGGAGAATCGCGCCGCACCGCCGATGCATCGGCGGTGCGGCACGATGCGGAGCCCGACTTTCTCCACGCCAGCGTCAACGATGCGTCGCCGACGTCGCCAGTGCATCGCCGACGCATCGCCAATGCATCGGCGATACGTCGGCGATTCGATGCAATCTTCTGGCCCCACCTACTCGAACCCCATCCAGGAGGCCTCCAAAAGAGAGGCATAACATTGCACGCTGACTGTATCTGTGCATCCCGTCTCTGGCCGGCTCGATACCTGGACGTCCTCGCACCAGCTCCGGTGGGAGCAGCCGTGGTCCGCAGGCTGGCGCGTTTGGAAGCGCCCCTGCATGTGTCGTGCAGCCTGCAAGGGTTCACCGCAGCACGAGGCGGTGCAATCCGCATCGCGCTGGAGTTCGAGGGAGGAGTTTGACGAGCCTTCGGATTTCGTTTCGGCTCCTGGATTGCTCTCGTGGCCACGGCTGGAGGAGGCAGCTCGACCTACTGGTGGTCGAGGTGGACGCTCTTGGCAGGTGGATCTCTCGAGCTCTCCGCCGCCTCTTGGCGTTGTGCGCTGCGAGCAGCAGCACATTGACAGTGTAGCTCCGCACGCCGTGACAGGGCGGGATCTGGGCGCTCCTGCCACAGGTCTGCGGCCGTGGCGCGCTGCCGGCCGAGCTCTGACTCGAGCTGGGCCACGTCCGCGCCCCCGGTGCCCTCGCCGGGCGGGCAGTGCGCCTCTTGAGGGGGAGGAGGAGGAGGAGGGGGAGGAGGAGGAGGAGGAGAGGAGGAGGAGGAGGAGGAGGAGGAGGAGGAGGGGGGAGGAGGAGGGGGAGGAGGAGAGGAGCAGGAGGAGCAGGAGCAGGAGCAGGAGCAGGAGGAGGAGGAGGAGGAGGAGGACCAGGAACCTGTTGGTGGTCGAGACGGGCACCGAGAGGGGCTCAGGAGCCGATTCCGAACAGATTTGCCCAGCCCTTCGACGTCGTGACCTCCCTGGACGTGCCTCCGCGGCCCTGCCACTCGCTTCCAGGCAGCCTCCCGCCTTTCTTCCTCCTCCTCCTCCTCCTCCTCCTCCTCCTCCTCCTCCTCCTCCTCCTCCTCCTCTCTCGTTGCTCAAACTGGGGTGCCAGCCCTCTCTCGCGTGGTCCGGGGTCCCAGGCGGTGGTCGTGCCCCTGAGCTGCGTTGTCGTGCAGGGCGACGTCCGCATCTCCTTCTTCGAGGACTCGATCTGCTCGGTTCGGCGGCTAGCGAGGGGGGGAAGTGCGAAGGAGCAGGCCTTCTCAGAGGGCGGCGGGACTTCTCAGAAGCCCTCCTGCCTCCTGAGAGGTTCTTTCGTGTATTCGGGGAAGTCTTGGGAAATTTCTCAGAAAGCCCGGGAGCTGATGAGCCTTCTGAGAAGGGCTTCTCATTCTCACCTCCTCCCCGGGCGCGCCGCCCATCGATGGCCTCGCTCTCGTAGAGCCGATGGTCGCGGACTCGGGGCAGCACCCCGCTCCGGCCAGCGATCTGTTGGGGGGCGCGACCTGGACAAGCGAGACCGTGGCGCGTCCCACCAGGCACCTCGAGATTTCAAGGCATAGTCATCAGGTTCTCACGCAAGGAGGCCTCAGGGCAGAGCGTGGAGACACGAGGCGGAGCAGGGACAAGAGCAGCAGGCAGACGACGCGGCGGCTGCAACAGCAGAGTCACACTGGGGACACGGGCAGCCAGCACGATTGAAATATCGAAGCACGCTTGGACAGTGTTCTTTGAGACGTTTCTAAACTCGGTTTGGGATTGCTGCGCTTTGTTACTTACAGACCACGAGCTGTCCGGGGTGGCCGGGAGAGGCCGCCGCCGCTCAGCAGTCGGTCCTTCATCAGAGGCAGTTTCCAGCGCTCCGTATCCAGCAAGATCGCCGTCTTCGTCGTCGTCGTCGTCTTTCGCTCCCTTCCACCATACGACGGACCGAAGTATCAGATCGAGGTTCTTTCGGTTTGGGGCGCTTCTGCCGGCGGAGGGTCTCGTGTTCTTGAAGGACGGTCTTCTGTCTTCCGCTCGTCTCTTCCTTGTTCGCGCTCGTCCTTGGCCTTGCAACCGTCAACATTGCGACCAGATGTGAAGGAGGAGGAGGAGGAGATGGAGGATGATGATGATGATGATGATGATGATGATGATGATGATGAGGAGGAGGAGGAGGAGGAGGAGGAGGAGGAGGAGGAGGAGGAGGAGGAGGAGGAGGAGGAAGAGGAGGAGGAGGAGGAGGAGGAGGTGGTGTGGGAAGCTCGTGGTATGCAGGCTGAAGTTCTGGAGCCCCTGGGCCCTGCCCCCGGAGGACCCCGGTCGAAGCATGGAGCAGCGAGAGAGACATCCCACGGTGCAGCACAGGTGGCCTCTGCACTCGGCGGCAGAGGCAAGCACCTCCGCGCGCGCGGCCCGCAGGAGACTGGCCCGGGCGGCAGCGTGCGAGGGGCGCCGCTCGCCGCACCGGGCAGCTTCCACGAGGCGCTTCCCCGCTTCCCGCCACACCCGCGGGGCTGCTGCCTGCTATGGTGGGGGCGTTGGTTAAGGAATGCGCCCGGGAGGCGCCAGACCCTGGAGGATTCCTTATCTGACGAGGGCGGCGGTGATATCCATGGCCAAGCCTCGATTGGAGTTCCTCCGGCCTCCAGAACCTGGACTCCTTACCCAAGGGTTCCTTACCCATCACTGTAATGAACCGCTCCGAGCACGAACCAGTCGCCAGGCAACTCTCCGCACCCCGCGTCGGCTGTGGAGCGCCCTCGCCGCGCGCTGCGCACACCGTGTGGTCGCGGCGATCTGCGGCAGCGGCGGGAGTGGACGGAGGAGGCGGTAACTCGTGCGGCCGCCGTCGATGGCCGTCTCGTGGGGGTCTCTGGGCCCTCTTGTGGCCGTCCTGGGGGCGCCTCGGGCTGTCGTGTGCCCATCTTGGCCTGTCTTGGGGCTTCATGGGCCCATCTTGGCCTGTCTTGGGGGCTTCATCGGGCCGTCGTTGGGCGATCTCGGGGCCTCTTGGGCCGTATTGGACGTTCTGCGGCCCGAAGCAGCGAGAACACCAACATCTGTGAACACCTGAGGGGGACTCAAACATTGTGGCTTCTGGAGGCCATCTTGGAGGTTCTGCTGGAGGCTTCTTGGGGGCTTCTTGCGCCGTCTTGGAGCTTATACTTTCGTCCTCGTGGGAAGTCTTTTGCGCGAAACCCGTTCAGAAGCGGTATGGACATCAATGATGTTGGCATCGTCGAGCGTTCCTAGGGGGGGCCTCTTGGAGCCTTCCCAGGACGTCTTAGGGGGCCGCTTGTGCCGCCTCGAGGCCATCGTGGGCCGTCTTTGAGCACCACTGGTCCGCCTTGGGCAATCTCGGAGCCATCTTGGCTTGCTTGGATACCATCTTGGACTGTCTTGGAGGCCATCTCGGCCTTCTTGGGGGCACCTTGCGGCGACGGCCTTAGGGCGAGCGGCCATGGGAAACCCTCTCTCCCAGGTGGCCAGCGGGTTGTGTCGAGACCCCACTGGGATCGTTTCGGAAGGGCCCAAAAGTGCTAGTCTCGAGTTCCGCACGCCGTGCTCCCCTCTGCAAGCAGAACAGGACGGCGGATCCAGTGCGTTCGGCCCATCCCGCCACCGAGACCGGGTCGTGGGTCAGAGGCGTCGTGAATGAATGTCTCTCGGTGTTTTGGGCTGCCCCTCGGGGGCCTCCCGGATGTCTCTTCGGGGCCTCCGCTTGGGGACTTTCGGGGGCCTCTTGGGGGGCTCAGGCCTCCTGGAGGCTTCCTGGGGGCCTGGTGGCCGTATGAAGTTATATTGTGCAAAAGGTTTCGAGAAGTGTGAGTTCGGGGACCCCTCTTCGCCATCTCGAGGGGCACCCTTGGGAATCTCTTGGTTTGTCTTGAGGCCATCGTGGGGCCCTCCAGAGAGACTCTCGGGCCGTCGTTGGGCGATCTCGGGGCCTTTTGGGCCGTGTTGGACGTTCTAGGGCCCGAAGCAGCGAGAACACCAACACCTGTGAACACCTGAGGGGGAATCAGGCATTGTGGCTTCTGGAGGCCATCTTGGAGGTTCTGCTGGAGGCTTCTTGGGGCGCTCTGGGGGCATTTTGAGCGCTCATGCCTTTATCCTGGGCCGTCCTGGGGGCATTCTTGGGCCGTCTCGCCCCTCTCTTGAACCGTCCTTAGCTGGAAGATCTCAGAGGCGTCGGAACGTGCAAATCGAGCTTCTGAGAGCCTGGGAAGTAGATTAAGAAGCTCCTGCTCCAGCCCTACCCGGCCCCTTCTGTCTTACTTGATTGTTGGGCCCTTGGAGAGGTGGAGAATTGGGAGGTGGACGGCGGAACATCCCACACGCAATCTCACTCCAAGCACGCGAGGGTCGGCGCATCTTTCCTTTCCGTGTGGTCCACTTCATTGTCATCCTCGTCCACGCCCCCTTTCGTTTCCCCGTCTTCTTCTCTCGATTGATTGAAGTGGTCATTGTGGGTCGGGTGTGCGCATGTGATAGACCGAGTAACCCGAAGACAAGGTTATGATCGGTTGATTTTTCCTTCGGTAGCCAAGAGCCTGCGTCTCAAACCCCTCAGTGTGATAATCGCGTTGTGTAACTCTGCATTTACATGCGAAGTTGGTCCGTTACAAGTATGTACGAAGTAGGTTTGATTGTATTGTCGTATGTATTGTGCTCGGTTGTGCAGCGATCCATGCGCGGTTCTCCATGTAGTCGCAGACGCCTTTGGATCATTCG
>CAUYUJ010001914.1:560000-580000 GCA_963575745.1 Prorocentrum cordatum | reverse complement strand
GTATTATTGCCGATTCCAGAATGGTGTTCCCCCCCCTGTGCCAGTCCCCCTTTTCGTTGCCCCTCACATTTCGGACACCGGCTTTGAAAAGCAGCGCCTCGTGAAGACCGAGATCAAATCTCTTCTTCCCGTCTTCGCGTCGGCTCCTTGCTGCTTGCTGCGACTTGTTGCTTGCAAGTATGTTATCCACAAACCGTGAGTCGTGTATGACCCAGTCGACATGATCTGTGAGCACACCCGGGAAGAGACATTTACGCTTTCAGCACCTCGCGATTGAATTGGCCAGCAGGTTGCTGCGTTTGGCTCTTGCATCGGGGGATTGAGTGATCCATGGTGACTCGTGATTTGCCTGAGCATGACATGCATCTCGCTGTCCACCGTACTCAGAATCCAATGCCACTGCCCTTCACTGCAAGGTGGACGAGGATACACAGGGAACTTTGCGATTGAACGTCATGGACGCAGGGAGCGGGCATGAAGCAGAAACGGTTGACACACTTTCATTGATGAGATGCATACGCGAAGGAGTGGCCATCACTATGTTAGTGTCTTTTGTGTTATCCGTGTCAGACACTGGACTGTGATGCCCTGGCCCCTTGTCATCAACACACACACATGCGCGCACATATAGATACACATATACATATATTTACTTATTATGTGTGGGTCATATGAAGTACCTTTAAATGGACTTGGGATTCCAGACTGCAGAGATCGGATTTGTCAGACGACGGCATCTTTATTGTCCCAAGGGTTATCCCATTCTGGCATTGTGCAGTTGGCAACATGGCTTCCTTTGCAACCGCTACCAAATCTAGTCCAACATATAATGTGTCTTGAAAATGTCACCATCTCATGTATGTATAGATCTGTATGCTGATGAACCCTGCGCGCACACGCACACACGCACAAACACACGCACTCACACACGCACACACACACACACACACACACACACGCACGCACACACACACACACCGTTTGACTCTGCGGAGCTGCTCGCGTTGGGTGGCCTCGTCAGCCAAGCGCGAGTGCCATCGGAGATGGTGTTCGTCTCTGTGTTCTGGGGTTCTCGGTATGCGGAGGCCTTGAACTCATTGCTGGTCGGGTTTGGCGGGTGCCGCTCCTGAGCCAAAGGCCCTGGGGGGCCTTTTCCTTGCTCAGGCCTCGGCCAGTTAGTCTCGTGGTAGCTGGACGTGGACCTTTGGCAGTGACACACACACACACACACGCACACACACACACACACATTCACAAACACAACATTGCGGCCTGTGGAATACGAATGCAACTTCCATGGAATGCTTGACACTTTCGGTGGTCGTGTGTATGAGCTGTACGCGTCCGAATGATATTTCCGGCTGCCCATAATACACCAGGCAGTTATGCGCGCGTGTCTTGGATAACCTTAGCGTGACGTGGTCAAGCTTAGCTTAGCTTAGCAGCGTGTGGACTGAGCTGCGTCTTCGGCTGTAACCTTAGCAGCGGCTCCCTCGTCCTCCCCCCCACCTTCGCCGTCTTCCTCGAGCGTACCAGCGTGGCCTCGCGCTCTGCCCCACGCGCGCCCGCGCCCCACGCGCGCCCGCGCCCCACGCGCCGATCCCGCGGTATGGCCCTGCGCGCTTTGCTTGCCTCGTGTCATCCTCTGGCTGCCGCCACTGCTCGCCCTCCTGGGGGGGGGGGGGGGGCTAGGGTTTGATGGGGGAGAGAGAGAGAGCGCAAGCGGGCGTTCCCCTACGCCTCGGTTCTCGCCGCCAGCTCCGAGCAGAGCAGGCTGCACACCGAAAGGGGGGGAAGGGGGCGGAAGCATTGGGGGAAAAGGGGAGGGATGGGGGGAGGCGAAAAAAGGACGGGTAGGGAGGAAAGGGGTGGAGACGAGTGGTGGGGAGGCGGTCCGGTCCAGCATTGCCATGGACAGCACCAGGGCCGTCCATTCGCCGCCGCGTCGGTCATGGCGGCATGGGTAAATGCCGCGGAGCTGGCGCGGTGCTCGTACGAGTACGCATCGATCGCCTTGTCTCGGGCGGCCACGGCTTGGACGTCGTCGTCGGGCGGGTCCGTGGAGCCATCGCGCACGCCGTCGCCGAGTGCGGCGGATGGCAGCCGCCAGGAGGGCAGTACACCCCTGGGTTCGGGCCGCTGGCCTTGGCCTGGGGGTGGTACCTCGTGGGGTTCCTCTGCGGGCTCATGCTCGGGTTCTACTTCGAGCAGGCGCTGCGCCGGGCCACCGAGTTGGCGGCCGCCTGCAGCCGCGTGGTCAGCGCGGTCGGCGCGGCCGGCGCTGTTAGGCCTCCGGGGCTTCCTGGGTTGCTTGTGATGCCGCCTTGGCACCAGGCGGTCCGCGCCGAGCTTGTCGGTACGGGTCAGGGCCCGCGGCGCGTCATCCTGCAGCGCCTCCACGACGACGGCGACGCGGCGCTGGACCTGCTCGCGGCCGCTGGCGGCGTCACGCGGCGCGACGCGCTGGCGAGGGTGCTGCCTGCTGGCACTGTCGCGGCGCACACGGCGGCGTAGGGCCTGTAGTGCCCTGCCGAGCCTGCCCAGCAATGGGTTGCCAGGCAGTGGCTCTGGCAACCGTCCCCGCCAGGCCGTTGCGGCCGTGTGGCGCACCGCCGGGCGCTCCGCGAGCGCCGCCGCGCGCCCGCCCACCCGCCCGCTGGGTTGCTGGGCCAGGCTGCTGGCAACCACCCGCGCGCGGCCGCCAGGCGGGCCACCGGTGGGTTGCCGGGCCAGGCTGCCGGCAACCGCCCGCGCGGGGACGCCAGGCGGGGCGCCGGGCGCCCCGCGGGCGGCTTCGCCCCTGCCTTGCTGCAGGAGCTGCGCCGCCAGACCGCCAAGACCACCGCCGTCTTCTCGCCCACGCTGGCCCGCTACGAGAAGGAGCTAAAGGCGGCCGTGATCAGGTGCCGCCTCGACGGGCTCGGGATCGCCCCCCACTCGGCCCGCCGCGGTGTGCCGTCCACGGTCGCCCACCAGAACCTGTTCACGCTCGTGGAGATCAAGAAGAGAGGCAGGTGGTTGACGTCAAAGTAGATGGCCCGCTACGAGAAGAAAGAACACTTGCTTCGCCAGATTGCTCTGATGGGACTTCGTGCCGTGGCGCGTGGTGCCGTACTCTTGGAGTGCAAGATGGGGGCCACGTCTTCCATTCTCGCGGCCTGCCCGTGATGATGAGCAAAATGGTCGCTGGTCGCCTCCCTCTCGCGATGGATTGCGTTGCTTGTCCAGATACCCACCCGCCCTTCGACAAGACCGATGGGTTGGCAGTTTGGCTGCATGTGTTTTTTGATGTTTTTTGTGTTGCTGCATCTGCAAGCGATCCAAAGTCATGGTGTATCCTCGGCGGCTCCGCCGAGCATTGAGTCGCAAACGATGAGCTTCCGGTCGGACCCTCCCGCCTGCTGCTCCTCTGCTCTTCTTCGTTTGTGCCTGTGCGCCAGCGCCCGTCAGGGCCCCGCTAGCAGTCATAGTACTTTCCACTTGCGTACGCAGTTTATTCCGAGCGGGAAGGGTTGGTTCCGAAGGCACCCGATCCGCCTTCCCTGTTTTTCCTGATGTTCAGTTCGTTTCGATATGTATTGTTCGGCCGCGTGATTTCATTCACGATATCGTGATGTGGTTTTTGTGTTGCTGCATCTCGAGGCGATCCAGAGTCGTGGTGTCTCCTCGGCGGCTTCGCCGAGGATTGAGTTGCAAATCGTGAGCATTTGGTCGGACCCTCCCGTCTGGTGCCCCTCTGCTCTTACTCGTTTGTGGCGGTGCGCCAGAGCCCGTCATGGCCCCGCTAGCCGTCATAATAATTGATGTTCTTACGGTTCTGTGCGCACCCCGATTGTTTTCGGAGTTTCAAAATGGCGATCCCGCTGCAGCGTGAGCCTCAGTTTCGGACTGCTCCTGTCTTTCAGAAATGCGCTCCCGCCCCAGGACGGGCCGCTTTTCTAGATCCGAATCATTTTTCATTTTTGTTGCCTCCCTGATATCCCCTCCTTCACCTTCCCTTGGTCCTGCTGCTCCTCCTCGTCCTCTTGTTCCTCCTCCTTCTCATTTTCCTCCTCCTCCTCCTCCTCCTCCTCCCCCTTCTTCCTCATACTCTTTATTCTCCTGCTGTTCACCATCCTGCTCGCCTGCCACCTGCTCCTCCTCCTCCTCCTCCTCCTCCTCCTCCTCCTCTCCTCCTCCTCCTCCTCTCCTCTCTCCTCCTCTCTCCTCCTCTCCTCCTCCTCCTCCTCCTCCTCCTCCTCCTCCTCCTCCTCCTCCTCCTCCACCCCTCGTCGGCGGGCAGGAGATCGACAAGGCGTGCAGGAGCGTGCATACGGCGAGACGGCCAGGCATGTTCGGGGAGAGCTCCGGCGTCGCGCTGCGCTTCGCCGGCGGCCGCCTGCCGCGGTCGGCGCCGCGCGTGCGGGCGCGCCCCATCCCCCCCCCGCGTGCCAGCGATGCTCTCCAGCTACCCCTCCTCCTCCTCCTGCTTTTCCTCATGACTCCTCCTCCTCTTCTCCTGCTCCTGCTCCTGCTCCTCCTCCTCCTCCTCCTACTTCTCCTTCTCCTCCTCCTCCTCATCCTCCTCCTCCTGGGTGAGGCCATGGCCTCGCCCGCCTGGTCTTCGCAGGCCCAGGCAGCTGTTCGATGTGGTGTCCGTTCGTTCGTTCGTTCGTTCGTTCGTTCGTTCGTTCGTTCCTCCTTCTCCTCCTCCTCCTTTTCCTCCTCCTCCTCCTCCTCCTCCTCCTCCTCGTCCTCCTCCTTCCTCTCCTCCTCTTCCGACGTCTCCTCCGATGCCTCCGCCTCCGCCTCCACCTCCACCTCCGCCTCGTCCTCCCTCCCTCCCCCCGAGGTGGCTTCTCTGCGTCGGCCGCGCGCGGCCCCCACTGCGGCGGGCGCGGGCGGGGCAGGGCGCGGGCCCGCCGCGCGATAACCCCCAGCGCTGCTGCGCGACGGCCCTCGCGGGAGCCCGCTCCCCGCCGCGGCACCGTCGGCTGCGCCGACGGCGGGCCGAAGCGCGGGTGGGACTGCGGGCGCTGCGCGACCAGCATCTGCTTCGAGAGGACCACGGCAGTGCGCCGCCCAGTCTCCCCAGGCGTGGGGCTCGGCAGCTCGGTGGCCGTCGGCAGAGCTGTGAAGGGTGAGGGCGGATGCCAATACCCCAGCTGCGGATGCCGCGAAAGTCAGACGTGGTGGCGGTGGTGCAAGCACTGCAGGCAGGAGCTCCGTCCTACCCAGGTTCCTCGGCGCCCTCGCTCTGGCAGTAGGGGTGAGCCGAGGACCAGGCTGCCGTGGTATGGCGGTGGAAGCAGACAGCTGAACTCTCGGCAGCGGCTTGAAGGAGTTACCCAGCGACCGTTACGCCGACCCCGAGGAAGCCAAGCTGGTACAGCTCATCAGCCTGCTCCGCCTCAGCGCGCGCGAGTACCAGGACCAGCTCGATGCCCTGAGCAGCGCCCGTCGCTCGGAGGCCCTGTCGGTGGATGCTGCGATGGTGGTCTGTGACGAGGTTGCAGTTGCCCTCCAGCATGCTGCCGAAACGAGGCCGATTAACTTCAGCGGAAGTTCGAGGCCGCTAAGGAGCGCGCGACTGCCCGAACTACCAGGCACGACGGCGCCATGGCCGTCAAATGATACATCTGTATATATATATATGTATAGGTGAATACATGAATAAGTGTGTATATATATATGTATATGCACCTGTCTATACATGTTGCTTGACACTTACATACTGCCATCTCTCCCCTTTTTGTTTGTGTAGGATGCAAGGCTGTTTCGACATCTGGCCCTCTTGTATTGCTGGACAAACATTGCACCCACCCTTCCCGCAATCATTTCGAAAGGTGGGATTCCATAGTCCTCTGTTCCTGAAAAGTAGTCGGCGTTGGCGTAAGCGGTGGATCCTTGTGAAGTCCAGTGCGCCGCCCGCTGTCGTCATTCTTCACGGATTGTCCACGTTGAAAAAGTCGTCCCCCTCCCTCTCTCTCTCTCTTTCCTCATTTCCCCCTTCCCTCCACTCCAACCTGCTTGTCCTCACTTCTGCCGCAGCTTACTTCCCCTTGACACAGCCTGACAGACAGTCATCTAGCCACTCAAGGTTCCACGACTCCACACTCCACCGTTTTGCTGGGCATCCATCGTGATAATTTAATGTGGCCGGTCTTTGTGCCAACCGGCGCGGTGTGGAAAGCAAACGGAGAGAACAGTGAGGATCAGCAAGGAGAAGGAGGAGGAGGACGAGGAGGAGGACGTGGAGGAGGTGGAGGAGGAGCAGGAGGAGGGGGAGGAGGGGGAGGAGGGGGAGGAGGGGGAGGAGGAGGAAGAAGAGGACGTGAGGGGCCCTGCGCGGTCCCCCTTCTCGAGGAGGTACCCGAACTCTCTCGTGGTGGCCCCTCCCTGCGGTCGCCCGTAGCGGGGCCCCAAATTGCTGCGGGCACGGTTGGGGCCCAACGCCAAAAAGCACCCTGCTCGCCTCCAGGGCGCCCTGGGTCTCTTGGGTGCCGACGGTTTTGCGGTGGAAAGAGTGACGCTCCCACACCAATCGGATATAGCCAGGACCCCCGGTGAGGGGACCCGGTTAGTAGTAGGGCCCTGGAGCACCTAAATTGGCCAGAATCACTAAACCAGGTCTGCCGTAGCTGGTGTTTTTTCGGGTGACGGCAGTTCCGGTTAGTGGAACGGGTCGAGGGGGGGGCCCCCCAGTACACGTCACTAAACCAGGTCCCACTAAACCTAGTTCTGCCAACGCCCGAACCAAGAATCGATGGACGCCCTGGGGTCTCAGGGTTGGATTTCTTGTGGAGGGTCTCTTGTGGTCGGGCCCCTAATTACTGTACTCTCTGACTGAGTCGCCTCCCCTTCGCCGGATGCGTGACACTGCCTCCTTTCGCACAGCCAAGCGCTGCCTGCTAGGTGCCTCGATGCGGCTCCTGTCTTCCTGTGTGTGTGTGTGTGTGTCAAACCCCGCGGAGGCGAGCATACTTTATCACACGGAGACAGCAGCGTTATTTTTCGATATTCGTATGTGTATATTTCCATCCAAATAAATCCGTAAGGAGCTTTGTGGGTTTGCGTGGGCCCTCGGCTCCCCGAGCCCCCCGGAGAGCCCGAAGGCGCCTGGTGGGCCCCGAAACGGCACGGAGCTCCCCAGAAGAGCCCCGAGACGGCCCAAAGAGGCCCCGAGGCGACCAAAGACAGCCCCGAGATTGCCCAAGACCGCCCTCAGACGGCCTACGATGCTCCCAAGACGGCCCCATAGGCCACCAAGACGCCCCAGGACGGCTCCGAGGGGACACTCTCGGGGGGCCCGAGAGGCCGGAATCGTAGATTTTCCGAGGGTTTCCTTTGGATTCTGAGATTCTCGCGCTCTCAACCGTCTGGACCCCCAAGACGGCACAAGAGGCCTCCAGGATCGCCCCGAGACGGCCAAAGAGGCGCCCAAGAAAGCCCCACGAAAGCCCCAGAGGGGCCCAAGGGGGGCCCAAGAGGCCCCCAAGACGGTCCAATAGACCCCCATGCGGCCCGCAAGACAGCCCAACAAGCTCCCAAGAGGCCACCAAGACAGGCCAAGAGGGCCCCGAGCCTGCCCAGGAGGGCCCCAAGACGGCCCTGATGCTGTCAAGACAGCCCCAGAGGGCTTCACGCGCCCGAAAAGAGCCCCAGGAGGACCCCCAGGAGGGCTTGAAGAGGCGAAAATCCTCGATTCCACGTTGGTTGTCGATCGCACACCGCAGCTTGCTGGCATTTGCGCGCCGGAAACCAAAGCGCGCGTCGGCAAATCTCGACTCACGCAGCTCCGTGGATTTAATCCACGGGCCCACACTTGTATGCATATCTATATATATATATATGTATGTATGTATGTATGTATGTATGTATGTATGTATGTATATATATATATATATGTATATATATATATACATATATGAAAGAGCGTGTTCTACCGCTGCTGGCGGAAAACCGGGGGGGGTCACTACCGGTTCGAACCCCTCCCCCCCCCCTCCCCCCTCCGGAAAACCGGGGGGGGTCACTACCGGTTCGAACCCCTCCCCCCCCCCCAGCTCATCATGAAAAGGGGGGGGGGTCACTACCGGTTCGAACCCCTCCCCCCCCCCCCCTCGAAAACCGGGGGGGGTCACTACCGGTTCGAACCCCCCCCCCCCCCCCCTCGAAAACCGAGTGGGGGTGCGGACAGTGGTGGGGACGGTGTTGGTGGGGACAGTGGTGAGGGGATAGCGGGACAGTGGTGGGGACAGTGGGACAGTGGGACAGTGGTGGGGACGGTAGTGGTGGGGACAGTGGTGGGGACAATGGTGGGAACAGGGGGGACAGTGGACAGTGGTGGTGACGGTGGTGGTGGGGACAGTGGTGTGGGGACAATGGGAATGAGGTGGAAACAGTGGGACAGTGGAGGGTACAATGGTGGTGGGGACAGTGGTGAAGGCGGTGGCGAGGACGGCGGTGGGACAATGGGACAGAGGTACAGTGGGGACAGTGGTGGGGACAGTGGGGACAGTGGTGGGAACAGTGGGACAGCTCAGTGGGACAGCGGAGGAGTCAGTGGGACAGTGGGGACAGTGGGGATAGTCGGGCAGTGGTTGGGGCCGTGGAGACAGTGGGGAGAGTGGAACCGTGGTGGGAACAGTTCTGGGGACAGCGGGGACAGTGCGACAGTGGTGGGGCCACTGGTGGGGACAGTAGGGGCGGTGGTGGAACCAGTGGGGACAGCGGTGGTGAGGACAGTAGTGCTGGGAACACCAGTGGGGGATGTGATGCGGACGGTGGTGGGGACCGGGAGTCGTTTGCTGGCGGTGAGTAGGGGGGGGGGGGGGGTTCGAACCGGTAGTGACCCCCTCCGGTTTTAGGATCCGAAGGGTAAGGGGGGGGAAGGGGTTCGAACCGGTAGTGACCCCCCCAGGTTTTCCGGATCCGGAGGGGGGGGGGGGGAAGGGGTTCGAACCGGTAGTGACCCCCCCCCGGTTTTCGAGCGGGAGGGGGGGGGGAGGGGGAGGGGTTAGGGGAGGGGGGGGTTTTGCCGGGGGAGAGGGGGGGGGGGGGAGGGGTTCCAGCAGGGGGGGGGGATTTTCGGAGGGGGGGGGGGACCCCCGGGTTCCGGAGGAAAAAGTTTGCAATTTTCCATCAGTAAAGCGGCGGTGGATCACGCTCTCTCTCTCTCTCTCTCTCTCTCTCTCTCTCTCTCTCTCATATATATATATATATATGTATATGTGTGTATATTTATATACACACATTATATCGGAGGTGGGGGGGTGAGATCGAAGTGGAACGGACAGCCCCCTACCGGGAAATCGATTTCGGTTTCGTGTTCGTGCTGCGTGCCGTGCGGGCGAGGCGAAGCTGCGTGGGCGGGCGAGAGAAAGTCTCCTGTGGCTGAGGCGCGGCCGGACCAAATGATCTCCCTTCCGGGCGGCCGGTGGCCCCGCGGTGTCCCGCCGGTGTCCCGCTGGTGTCCCGTGTGGCTGAGGCGCGGCCGGACCAAATGTCTCCCTTCCGGGCGGCCGGGGCCCCGCGGTGTCCCGCCGGTGTCCCGCGGTGTCCCGCGGTGTCCCGCGGTGTCCCGCGGTGTCCCGCCGGTGTCCCGCGGTGTCCCGCGATGATGATGATGATGATGATGATGATGATGATGGATGATGATGATGATGATGATGTGCTGAATGCTGATGCTGATGATGATGATGATGATGATGATGATGAGATGATGATGATGCTGATGATGATGATGATGATGATGATGATAATGATGATGATGGTGCTGATGATGACGATGATGATGATGATGATGGATGGATGATGCTGATGATGATGATGAGGACGATGATGATGATGATGATGATGATGATGATGATATGATGATGATCGTGTCCCGATGATGATGATGATGATGATGATGATTATGATGTCGATGATGATGATGATGACGATGATGATGATGATGATGATGATGATGATGATGATGATGATGTTGCTGATGGTGTCCCGATGATGAGGATGATGATGATCATGATGCTTATGTTGATGATCATGTTGATGACGATGATGGTGTCCCGATGATGGTGAGTATGATGATGTTGATGTTGATGATGCTGATTATGATTGTGTCCCGATGATGATGACGTTGATGATGATGAGACTGATGATGATTATGGCGTCCCGATGATGATGATTATTCTGATTGTGATGATGATGATGTTGTTGATGATGATGGCGTCCCGATGGTGATGATGGTGATGATGTTGATGCTGATGTTGGTAATGATGATGATGATGATGATGGTGCCCCGGTGATGACGATGATGACGATGCTGATGATGATGTTGATGATGCTGCTGATGATGATGTCGATGATCAGGATGAGATGATGATGATGATGATGATGATGATGATGATGATGGTGTCCCGATGATGATGGTGATGATGATGATGATAGCGATGGTGATCGTGATGGTGTCCCGATAATGATGCTGCTGATGATGATGATGACGATGATTGTGTCCCGATGCTGCTCATGATGATGATGTTGATGATGATGATTGTGATGATGGTGATGATGATGATGATAGTGGTGTCCCGATGATGTTGATGACCGTGATGATGATGTTGGTGTTGATGAGGTCGGTGTCCCGATTATGCTGATGTTGGTGATGAGGATGCTGATGTTGATGTTGTTGTTGTTGTTGATGATGATGATGATGATGATGATGATGATGATGATGACGTTGATTGTGAGAGCGGTTGTGATATCGATAGTGAGATCGATAGTGAGACCGACTGTGATATCGATTGTGAAGTCGATTGTGAGATCGATTGTGAGATCGATAGTCAGATCAATTGTGAGATAGATCGAGTGATCGATTGTGAGATCGATCGAGGGAGATCGATCGAGCGAGACCGATACTGAGATCGATAGTGAGACCGATCGAGTGAGACGTTGGTTCCTCCCCCCCCCGAACCTCCTTATCACCCGAAGGGTGGTCGTATAGGTATATATAAAATTCCCGCGGACGAGGCCTGGGGGCCGGGGGCCGGGCCCCGACAGGGCATGGGAGGGCCGGGGCCTTCAAGAGAGCTCCGAGAGGCGTCCTGAGAGAGCCCGAAGAGACCCAAATCCTTGATTTCTCCCAGCCATCCTGTGGTGTTGGGTCTTAGTTTTGAAGAGACGGTTCCCGCGTTCTCCTCCTTCCTCCTCCCTCCTCCCTCCTCCCACTCCCCCCTCCTCCCTCCTCCCTGCGTTTCACCCACCCAGTACAGCGCTTCGTGGCCCCAGAGGGAGCTCCACCGAAGGTCCCAGTGGGACCGCCCGCATGCGTCAACCACCACCCAGCACAGCCCTTCCTCCCTGCGCTTCACCCGCCTGTTACAGCGCTTCGTGGCCCCATAGGGAGCTCCACCGAAAGTCCGAGTGGACCGCCCGCATGCGTCAACCATCACCTAGCACAGCCCTTCCTCCCTGCTTTTCACCCGCCCGTTACAGCGCTTCGTGGCCCCATAGGGAGCTCCCTCGATGGTCCCAGTGGGACCGCCCGGATGCGTCAACCACCACCCAGCACAGCCCTTTTTCCAGAGTTCCACCCGCCCAGTACACCGTTTTGTGGCCACATAGGGAGCTCCACCGAAGGTCCCAGTGGGGCCGCCCGCATGCGTCAACCACCACCCAGCACAGCCCTTCCTCCCTGCGTTTCGCCCACCCAGTACAGCGCATCGTGGCCCCATAGGGAGCTCCACCGAAGGTCCCAGTGGGGCCGCCCGCATGCGTCCGCCACCAACCAGTACAGCGATTCGTGGCACCAGAAGGAACTCCACCGATGGTCCCAGTGGGACCGCCCGAATGCGTCAGCCACCATCCAGTACAGCGCTTCGTGGCCTCATAGGAGCTCCACAGAAAGACCCCAGTGGCACCGCCCGCACGAGTCGTCCACCACCCACTATTCCACTTCGCGGCCCCATTGGTTGGGAGCTCCACCAAACCCCAGTGGCACTGCCCGCATGCGTCCTCCACACCGGGTACAGCGTTTCGTGGCCTCGTAGGGAGCTTCAGTGGTCCGCCCGCATGCGACCCCTCATCCAGTGCAGCGTGTCGTGGGCCCACAGGGAGCTTTACCGAGGGCCCCAGTGGCACCGCCCGCGTGCGCCCCCCCCTCCCAGTACAGCGCTTCGTGGCCCCATAGGGAGCCCCACCGAAGCCCCCACTGGTTTCGTGGCCCCGTAGGGAGTCCCACAGAAAGACACCAGTGGCACCGCCCGCGTGCGTCTCCCCCAACCAGTATAGCGCTTCGTGGCCTCATCGGGAGCTCCAGCGAAGGGCACCGCCCGCATGCGCCCGCCACGCCCAGTGCAGCGCGTCGTGGGCCCATAGGGAGCCCCACCGAAGGCCCCAGTGGCACCGCCCGCATGCGTCTCCCCAGCCCATTTCGGCACGTCCCTCACGCGTTTCGTGGCCCTATAGGAAGCCCCACCGAAAGCGGCACGCACAACGCGTGACTCATAATTGCATATGGTTGGTTCCTTCGCCAAGATAGTTCATTGTGTGTTTCGATGTTTTTCGGTTTCTCGCGTTTTCGACCTTCCGACGGAGACCGCCGAAGAGGCCGCCAAAAAGAGCCCCAAGACGGCCCAAGGGAGCCCACAAATTGTTCAGGAGGAGCCTCAGACGGCCAAAGAGAGCCCCAGGACAGGCCCAAGCTGGGCCACAGAGCGGGAGCGGGAGGCCCCAAGGCGCTCCAAGACGGCCCAGCTGGCCCCAACGTGGCCCCAGATGAGCCCCGCACGGCAAATACATAGCCGAAGAGACCTCCAAGAGGCCCCAAGAGAGCTCCGAGAGGCGTCCCAAGAGAGCCCGAAGAGGCCCACATCCTTGATTTTTGGTAGTTGTTTTAAATGTGTGTCGCTTTCTCGCGTTCTCGAGCTTCCAACGCTCCAAAACGGCCGAAGACGCCCCGAAGATCGCCCCAAGATCGCCGAAGAGGCCCCAAAAAGAGCCCCAAGACGGCCCCTGAGAGCCTGAAGACTGCCCAAGCGCAGCCCAAGATTCCCCAAGAGAATCCCAGGAGATCAGATGGGCCCCAGAGCGGGAGCGGGAGGCCCCAAGGCGGTGCAGGACGGCCCAGATGATCCCAACGTTGCCCAAGAGGAGCTCAATACAGTAAACACACAGCCCAAGAGGCCTCCAAAAGGCCCCAAGAGAGCTCCGAGAGACTCCCCGAAAGAGCCCGAAGAGGCCCAACTCCTTGATTTTCAGTTGTTGTGTTTGTTTTAATGTTTTCAGTTTTCTCGCGTTCTCGAGCTTCTAACGCTCCAAGACGGATGACGCACCCAAGACCGCCCCAAGACCGCCGAAGAGGCCCCCAAAGAGCCCCAGTACGGCCCCAGAGAGCTTGAAAATTGCCCAGGAGGAGCCCCAGACGGCCCAAGAGGCCCCAGGACAGGCCCCAAAATGGGGCCACAGAGCGGGAGCGGGAGGCCCCACAGCGCTCGAAGACGGCCCAGATGGCCAGGGCTTCCCCCCTCCGTCCCTCTCTCTTCTTCCTCCGCTCACCTCTCAGCTTTCGTGCTCCTCCCTCCTCTCCTGGGACGGCCCCGCCAGAGCGCCAGACAGGCCTCGCCAAAGCGAGCGGGGCATCGCTACACCTTATCATTTCACAAGTTGCTTTGCCCCTCCCACCCCATCAAGGGCGGCCCTGGCAGAGCGGGAGGGGTGTTGCTATACCATATACAGTCCCTGTTCTTTCTTGCTCCCACCGCACCCGAGGTAGCCCCGTCAGAGCGCACGGGGTGTGGCTACACCATAATTTTCCCCGGGTTTCGTGCTCCTCCCCCCCCTCTTGGGCAAGCCCCGCCAGAGCGGCAGGGAAACCCCCGCCAGAGAGAGCAGGGTACCCCTACACCATACTCTTTCACATGATCCCTGCTCCTTCCACCCTTGCAGGGCGGAACCGCCCGAGCGAGCGAGCTTTGGCTATACTATTCAAGTTCTCAGGTTTCGTGCCCCTCCCTCACTTGAAAGGCCTCGCCAGAGCGCCAAGAAGGTACTGCCAGAGGCCCCATCAGAGCTCCAGGCAGCCCCATACATAGGATTGGCAAATCATTGGGCACCCCCTGTGTGCCCGGACCTTCTGATCCCACGGGTGCGACTATCGCGGGCACAAGGTTTGGCGTCCAGCACAAAGAAGCTTCCCCTCTCTCGTGGACGGACTCGACAACAGCTGATTGCAGAGAACGGCACTGATGACCGGGACATTTGCGCGTGTCTTCTGCAGATATCCGACAGCTGAACGACCGCTGACAACGAGACGCTTGGAGCAGAAGGAAGCGAAAAAACAACATCCTGGCGAAGGACCCAACCATATGCAATTGTGAATACCGCAATTATGAATCCCATCTTTGCCCGCGATCCCTATGGGGCCACGAACCGTGTGGGGGCCGAACCGAGTGAGGGGTGTGCCAAATTGGGCGGCGGCGCCATGCGAACTACGCCACTGGGAGATTAGGTGGAGCTCCCTAGGGGTGTGCCAAAATAGGGCGGTGGCGCCAGGCGGGCGGTGCAACTGGGACCTTAGGCGGAGCTCCTTGTGTGTGGGGCCACAAAACTCGTGGGACCTTCGATGGAGTTCCCTATGGGGTCACAAAACGTGTGAGGGGTGTACCAACTTGGGGCGGCGGCGCCATGCGGGCTGTGCCACTGGGACCTTCGATGGAGCTCTCTATGGGGCCACGAAGGGTGTCAGGGGTGTGCCAAAATGGGGCGGCTGCGCCATGCGGGCTGCGCCACTGGGGACTTCGGTGGAGCTCCCTATGGGGCCACGAACTGTGTGGGGGGTCTGCCAAAATGGGGCGGCGGCGCCATGCGGGCTGCGCCATTGAGATCTTAGATGGAGCTCCCTATGGGGCCACAACACGTGTGAGGGGTGTGCCAAAAATGAGGCGGCGGCGCCATGCGGGCGGTGCTAGTGGGACCTTCGATGGAGCTCCCTATGGGGCCACGAAGCGTGTGAGGGGCGTGCCAAAATGGGGCGGCGGCGCCATGCGGGCTTCGCCACTGAGGCCTTAGATGGAGCTCCCTGTGGGGCCACAACACGTGTGAGGGGTGTGCCAAAAATGGGGCGGCGACGCCACGCGGGCGGTGCCATTGGGGCCATCGGTGGAGCTCCCTATGGGGCCACGAAACGTGTGAAAGGTGTGCCAAAATGGGGCGGCGGCGCCATGCGGGCTGCGCCACTGGGACCTTCGATGAAGTTCCCTGTGGGGCCACAACACGTGTGAGGGGTGTACCAACTTGGGGCGGCGGCGCCATGCGGGCTGTGCCACTGGGACCTTCGATGGAGCTCTCTATGGGGCCACGAAGGGTGTCAGGGGTGTGCCGAAACAGAGACATGCGGAGAGCAAACCAAAGGAGGGGGAGGAAGGAGGAGGAGGAGGAGGAGGAGGAGAAGGAGGAGGAGGAGGAGGAGGAGGAAGGAAGGAGGAACACGCGGGGCACCGTCCTTTCAAAACGAGGACCCAACACCACAGGATGGTTGGGAACAACTCGCTCCCACGCGCGCGCGCGCAACGAAGCCCCGAGCCCACCACAACATCAGGAGCCGGCGGAATTTTTGCGTGATCGGGCATCGGGAGACCGAACAGATGCACAAAAACATGTAATGTCACGACGGGGCAGAGCGAAATGAAAGTGGAGAAACAAACGCAGTTCGATACACCAAACAAAGGCGGCAGCGAGAGTGTGAGATACGCGGGAACGTGTTGCCCCGCGTTCTGACTACGTGTTTTTTGGCGTCGACGGCGTAGGCCCGAGAACGTTGGAAATCGTAGTTGTGGCCACAGCGGAGCTTACAGCGGCACCCGTGGCTCATCTGCGACTAGAACCTAAGCGCGCGCGTATCGTGCTCGTGGTTTTGGTGTGTATACATACACGTTAAACATATACACTTACAAATGCACGTACACACATATATCTGTATGTGCATATCTGTACGTATGTGTGTATATATAAAGGTATCCCGCTCGCTTTTTCCCAAAGTTGCGTCGCAGCACCAGATTTAGCCTGCATCTGCGCCGCTCCCCGCTGGGTCCCCCTGTCGCGTGTCTCCGTGGCCCCTGCTGTGCAACGCGCCAGTCCCCGAGCCCGAGCCCTGGCGGTTCCACGAGCGCACGATGCTCGTCTAGCAGCCCAGCCGCGCTACGCGTGATGGTGGGGAGCTTATGATGGGGGGGGAGGCAGGGGAGCCGGGAGCGCAGCGGAAGCATACCAGTCGCGGGGGAGGAGCAGACGCGACGGCACGACAGCATGGCCAAGCACGGCTGCATGTGGGAAGGGTTGTGTGTCGGGCGAGCGTGCGGATTGTCAGCGGGAAAGTTGGCGGGCAGATCGGGACGCTGGGCAGGAGCAGGGGCAGCCCAGCCGTCCTGCGAGTTCTCTGCCACCGTCTGCGTACAAGGATTCACTCATTTGTTTGCTGAAGAGTTCGTTGGCCTTGGGTGTGGGGCATCTTCGTGGTTCGGGGTACCCAGCTGCCCTCGGCAAGTCCCGCCACCGTGCCAGCCCAGCAGTCTGGATGGCGATTGTGCGAGAAGCGCCCAGGAAGCTGGAACGTGCAACAGCTCGTGTCTGGAGGCTTGGCAGAGCCGTCCAATGTTATACGCTTCTCTGTGTCGTGTCGGGGCAACGGGCCGGAACGAGGTGGCAACGGGCCGCACCGCGGCGAACCCTTGCCAGACCCACCCAGCGCACGAGGCGGCAACGAGGAGCAACGGGTGGCAACGTGGCGAAGCCTCGCTGGACCCACCCAGCGCACGAGATGGCCAACGAAGCAGCAACGTGGCGGCCCCTCGCCGGACTCACCCGGCGCGCGTGGCGGCAACAAGGCGGCGATGAGCGGTATTGGCGAAACCTCCACCCAGGGCACGAGGCGGCAACCAGGCGGCAATTTACCGAATCTTCGCCAGACCCACCCGGCGCACGAGGCGGCATCGAGGCGGCATCGAGGCGGCAACGGGCGGCAGCGTGGCAAATCCTCACCGTACTCCCCGAGCGTGGCGGCCCCTCGCCAGACCCCCGCATCGCACGAGGCGGCAACGAGGCGGCAACGAGGAGGCAACGGGCGGCAACGTGGCGAAGCCTCGCCAGACCCGCCCAGCACACGAGGCGGCAATTCGCGGCATCGGGCGGCAGCGTGGCGAGGCCTCGCCAGACCCACCCAGTGCACGAGGCACGAACGTGGCGAACACAAGGCGGCAACGGGCGCAACCTCGCGAAACCTCCCCAGACCCATCCAGCGCATCAGGCGGTAACGAGGAGTCAACAGGGGGCAACGTGGCGAGACCTCGCCAGAACCACCCAGCGCACGAGGCGGCAACGAGGCCGCCACTTGCGGCAACGGGCGGCAACGTTGCGAAACTTCTCCAGACCCACCCGGCACATCAGGCGGCATCTGAGTGGCAACGGGCGGCAGCGTGGCGAATCCTCGCCAGAGCCACCCAGCGCACGAGGCGGCCACGAGGCGGCAAGGGGCGGCAACGTGGTAAACCTCGACAGACCCACTCAGGCACACTAGGCTGCATCTGAGTGGCAACAGGCGGCAACGTGGCGAATCCTCGCCAGAGCCACCCAGCCCACGAGGCGGCCACGAGGCGGCAAGGGGCGGCAACGTGGCGAAACCTCGACAGACCCACCCAGCGCACTAGGCTGCATCTGAGTGGCAAGGGGCGGCAACGTGGCAAGACCTCGTCGGACGCTTTCCACATCTGACAGGCAAATTGGTGTCGGACCCCAAACAGTAGTTACTGCAGTGCCGATGTGCGGGCGATACGGTGCAAACCATGCTGTGCAAGCTGTATGGTGCAATATGTGTGGTTCGCGCTCTGTGGTGCAAGCAATGTGCTGCAAGGCATGTGGGGCAAGTCAAATGGTGTCAGCTATGCGGTGCGAGCTGCGTGGTGTAAGCTGTGTGGTGCAGGCTGCGCGGTGAAACATCTGTGGTGTGAGCGATGCTGTGCAAGACGTGTGGTGCAAGCTGTGTGGTGAGCCGTTGAGTAATGCAACAGCTGCGGCCGCCCTGCCCACGAGGCGCCAACGAGGCCCCGCGGGCCGGCACCAGATGGAAGCTCGAACCGCTCACCCGGCGCACGAGGCAGGCTCCCACGATGCGCCCGAGTGCGGGCACCAGGGGTCGGGAGCGGAAAAGAGGGGGGTGATGACTGGGGGTGGGGTGGATTTCATGGCGCGGGCCATGATTTTTCCTCAGATTTCATGGCGCCTCTTCTTATTTTATTACGTCCCAGGCCCCCCCGCTGGGCCGCGCACATGCCGCCGGTCATGAGTTGCACCCCCACCCCCCTCTTGGCCCACCCAGCGCACGAGGCGCCCACGAGGCGCTCGCGGGCGGGCCCGGCGCCACACCAGGCGAAACCTGGGCACGCCCGCCCAGCGCACGAGGTGCAGCACGAGGTGCCACGGGCGGACACCAGCCGAAACCTCGGCGCGCCCGCCCAGCGCACGAGGCGCCAGAGAGGCGCCCCGTGCGCCAACCAGCTAGGCACCGGCCGACACCGGGCACATCCCACCGCTTACCGCAAGTAAGCGAAGTACGATCCCCTCAAGTGCACGCTCGTTGTTTTGGAAACCCAGTGATGCCGATTTCTTCGGGGCCTCACAGAGGTCCTCTTGAAGCACTCTTGAGTCGATTTGGGGGCCTCTCAGGACGTCCTGAGGCCATCTTGGGCCGCATTGGGGCGATCTCTGAATGGCTTGCCGTGTTGGTCGTTCGTGGCGACTTTGGTGACCTGCCAGCCCCGCCCCGAAAACTATCTTGCGCATGCTGGACGCACTGGCGCGTTGGAGAGCGCGAGGGAAGCGTCGGGCCGCCCAGTGAGCCGCAGGACGGGGGGTTGGGGGGCAGTGCGCCCAGGCGCTATCTGGAGGTAGAGGCGTTCGAGGGGAGTTTACAGAAGCCCCACCAGACAGCACTTGGGGCATCTTGCCACGCCTCAGCGTGTCATGGGGCACCATGGCGGGCTCCCTTCGACGGTCTCCTCGTTCTCGTCCGTGGTCCCTGGACCGTGGGGGATCTTCTTGGTCCGGCCAAGATTCCCGGCTCTGCCTGCGCTGTCAGCTGTCCCTGGGGCATGAGGTTGTCCTTGCGTCAGTTGTTGTCTCTTGATGTTTGGGATTGCCACTCATTCCAGGCTGTTCTTGCATGTTGGCGACTTGTTTGGACCAGCTGTTCCTGGCAGTTCTTGCCGCTCACTGGTCGACGTGCCAGGGATCTGCCTGTTTGATCCGTCTGTTTCCGCTGGTCTGGGGATGTGGCTGGTTCGGTTGTTTCCACACGCCCTTGGCTGTTACTGTTGCCAGTGGCCCGAATACAAGAATTGGGGAGCGGAGGAGGGTGTGTATAGGGTAAGTTCATGAAGCCAGGGCGTAGCGATGCCCATATCAAAGGAAGACGACTCGGTGGAGGGGAACGCGTTCCACCCCCTCCCTCGCGGACACAGTCGTGCGGCGTACATGCGTGGTGATCCTTTTTAGGACCTCGACAGCGATCTCTCGGGCTGCATTCTCCGATCTCCCGCTTACGCTAATGTGATGGCTGCAGGGGTGTATGATCTGCAGTTCTGTGCCCACCGCAGGCCAGCGCTTGGGATGGTCAAGGCCACAACGCGTCATCTTCAAAAGACATCAGCGCCATGAACTACTCGAAGCAGGGTGCGCCACCCGAGTCTGCGTGTTCTCTTTCTGGATTTGACTGTTCTGCCGCTGCAAGCAGCCCTGGGTACAACACTTAATCACATTCAGACACATTTAGCGCTGAGCACAGCTGGGGCATGTGGCTGATTTCGCCTCACGAGTGGTATACGCGCTGACGGCGTTCTGACGACCGAACGCATTCTGCATTCATGTTTGTTCTTCTCGCTCGGTTGCCAACATGGCCTCTATCGCACTCACGAGGAGAGGCCGCTGCTGTCGCGAGGCATCTTCGTTGCCCAGAACAATACAGAACTTTGTAC
>CAUYUJ010001914.1:505000-555000 GCA_963575745.1 Prorocentrum cordatum | reverse complement strand
TCGTTATAGGGGAGTGCCAGGCCGAGGTGACGAGGGAACAGGACGGAGGCGCCTCCGAAAGCTCCTTCCTCGATGTAACTTGTGGTCGTGCAGTACGTGCCGTGCCGGGCCACGCATGGGGCGAGTCGCACAACGAAAGTGCCATGGACCACGGACAGAGGCACGGACCATGGAAGGGAGCGAGAGGGCAGACCAGCAGAGGGGGCGCGGAGCTGAGCCCCAGACCTGACGGGGCCCAGGCACAAATTGCGACTGGCTCGGAGCTCTGTCTCACCACGGAGCGGTGTCGGGGCGGCCGCGCCAGGCGGCGGTGCCCGAGGCCTCGGCGGCCAGGGCAGCAGCTGATGCGGCTGGCGCCGCGAGCAACCGAGAGTGCAGCACGTGAGGCAGAAAGGGCCTCGCCGTCGAGGATCAAAGGAGTTGGCCTCTCTTCCCCGGCGGAAGGTCGGCGGGAGCCGGCGGAAGTACAGAATGGGCCCCCGAGAGATGGCAACCTTCTCGGGTTCAGGGTTTCCGGAATCGGCCATGCCCCCCCCCCTCGAGCTATCGTAGTTTCCTAGATTTTGGAGCGCCTGCTGCGGTGGGCTCTCAGTGTCCACCAGCCATAGGGCACACCGGGCCCGGCCTGGGCCTCGGGCTGGTGCACGGGCGTGCAGGCGTGGTCTCAGCCTGAAGGGCATCTGTGCTGGGTCGGAGACATGCCACTGACGCTCTCCTCGTGCGCTTTCCGGTCCGGACGAAAGGGGGGGATTGGGAAAGGGGGGGGTACGAAATTTGCTGCATGCAGCTGGCTTCGGCCTCACCGAGGGGCCCATTCCTCGATACATAGCCGCCTCCGGCGCCGGGAGGCGCCGGGAAAATCAGCTACGTGAGCTGATTCTCAAACCCCCCCTTTACTATCCCCCCTTTCGCCCGACCCGAGCTTTCTCGTGTCTGGAGCTGGCTGTGCTGGGTTCTGCGCCCTCCTCAGAGAGGCGACAATCTGGCTGCCTGGTCGATCTCGGCTTTCCGCACTGACGTTGCCCACTCTCCTAAGCCACGGGTCGGCGCACGCGATCGCAACATCAAGACTGAACAGCGCGCTGCTCGTAGTTCGACCGACCATTTCGCGCGTAGCCGGCGCAGTCACACTGCCACGGCGAAGAAGCATATTCAAAAAGGGCGACTGCGAGGCACAAGCTGTGATGCTGCTTGTGAGCTGCCTGGGCTGTGGCTAAGAAGCCGCTTGGATGCAAATGAGGGTCTCTTGGGTTGCCTCTTGGAGGGCTCTTAGGAGGAGGAGGAGGCGGAGGAGGAGGAGGAGGAGGAGGAGGAGGAGGAGGAGGGAGTCGGAGGAGGGAGTCGGAGGAGTCGGAGGAGGAGGAGGAGGAGGAGGGGGAGGGCTCCTGGAGGGCTTTTTGGGGCTTCTCGGGGGCCTCTTGGGCACCCCTTGGGCGCCTCTTGAGTGCTTATCGGGGCTCCTTGGGGGCACCCTGGGGGCACCTTGGGGGCCTCGTGGGGCTACCTTGGGGCAGAAGGCTCGACATGTCCAGTCGTGCCACCCATTTGGGGCTCCTCTTTGGGCCCTTTTGGGGTGCCTCTTGGGCGATCGTGGGCGCCTCTTGGGCCGTCCTGGTGCCCTCATGGCCCTTCTTGGGGGCCTCTTGGGAGCCTCTTCGGGCGATGCTGAGGGTCCCTTGGGCAATCTCTTTTGAAGCTTTAGAAGCCCGAAAACGCGAACATCATTCAAACACCAAAAAACAGTATTTGGCGTCTTTGGGCCCTCTTGGGGCTCCGCTCGGAGCGTTCTTGGGGCTTCTTGGGGGCCTCTGGGTCCATCATGAGGTCATGTTGGGCTGCTTGGAGCGCTCTTAGGCCGTCTTGGAGGCCTCTTGGGCCCTCTTGGGCATTCCTTGGAGTCCTCTTGGCCCGTCTCGGATAGTCAGGGAGTTTCCGGAAGCTCTTAGAAGTTCCCAGGTGTTATTGGAAGTTCCCAGGAGAACCGGAACATTTAGGGCCCGGGCCCTTAAGAACGGGCTGCAGGACTGCATGAGCCTTGGGGCACTCCACTTCGTGCTGAAGGTACGGTTGTGGTTTTCTATAATTCTAGTAAGTGTCATCCGCAAGGGCTTCGCCCCCTGCCACCCGCCCCCTCTCTATCAGAATGGGATATATTAGAGTCGCGTCGGTGCGTCTCGGCGCTGCCTTGGCGCGTCTGGGAACATCATGTGGGGGCGGATAGGCATCATCAGCGCACGTTGAGACGTTGGCGTCATCCTAGTGGCCTACGGCCCATCCCGCCACCGTGCCTGGGTTGTGGGTCTGAGGCCTCTTGTATATGTGTTGCGGTGTCGGCGGGAGCCTCTCGGGGGCAAATTGGAGACGGTCCGAGCGCCTCTTGGGGGCCTCTTGGGGCCTCGTGGGGTATCTTTTGGGCCTCTTGGAGGCCTCTTGGGCGCGTCTTGGGCGCCTCTTGGGGCCTCTTGGTGGCCCCTTGGGGCCTCCTGGGGGCTTCTCCGGGCACAAATATCGAATGTTCGGTTTGTGGTCCACTGCTTCTGGGCCGTCTTGGGACCCTCTTGGGCCGTCTTGTGCGCTTCTTGGGCCATCTTGGAGCCCTCTCGGGTCCTCTTGGAGGCATCTTGGGCTGTCTGGGGGCGCTCTTGGGAGCTTCTTGAGCCATCTTGGAGCGTCGGAAATCCGAAAATGCGAGAAGGCCAAAATCTTTCAAAACCTTTTTGCAAAATCTACAGTGTTGGCCTCTTGGGGCTCTCTCGGGAGGTCTCTTGGAGCGCTCTTGGCGCCTCGTTGTGCCCTCTTGGGCCGTTTGGGAACCATCTTCGGGCGCCTCGGAGCACTCTTGGCCTCGGCAATGCCAATGCGGCGTGATTTCCGAGGGCTTATGGCTTCGGGGACGCGAGTATCGCGTCATTTACAAAGGCTTGTTGCCTCGGGGGCGAAATACTTGTATACTTTACATGGGTGTGTGGCCTCGGGGACGCGAACAAGGCGTGATTTACAACGGATCATGGCCTCGGGGGCGCGAATCTCCTGCCTTTCGTATGTGTCCCACACCCTCCCGGGACTTCGGGCAACGCGATGCGGGCGTAATAACCGAACTTATCATACGTCATCACTTGCTCCAGCTGCTTGGCATCGCTCGGACGTGTGCACTTTTTCTCGGCGAGAACCGTCGAGGACACTCCTCGACCATCCGGCGCAAAAACCACGCACGAAGCCGAAACATGCACAGGGAGTGGACGTCCGAGCGATGGCCAGGCCGTGGCTGCACTGACGGGTCGTTCTCGCCCGGCTGGTGCTCCCAGGGCGCCTCGCGGCCGCCCCGTGCGCCGGCAGAGGCCTTCCGCGCGCTCGCTGCGTGGGCGCCCGCGGACGCCTCGTGGGCACCTCGTGCGCTGGCAGGGCGTGCCGCGCTTTCTCGCTCGGCTGGGGCTCGTGGGCGCCCCGTGCACTGCCTGGGTGCTCCTCCCTTTCCTCCTCCTCCTCCTCCTCGTCCTCCTCCTTCTCCTCCCTCCTCCTCCTCCTCCTCCTCCTCCTCCTCCTCCTCCTCCGCCTCCTCCTCCTCCTCCTCCTCCTCCTCCTCCTCCTCGTCCTCCTCCTCCTCCTCCTTCTCCTCCGCCCTCCTTCTCCTCCGCCCCCTCCTCCTCCTCCTCCTTCTCCTCCCTCCTCCTCCTCCTCCTCCTCCCCCTCGTCCTCCTCCTCCTCCTCCTGCTCCTCCTCCCCCGCCTCCTCCGCACATAAAACCATGTTTAGTTAGCCACTCGCCACCCCGGGCTCCAGGTTGGCGCCCCGTGGGCGCCACGGGGGAGCTCTGGGGGCGCTGGCAGGGGGTCCCGGGTGGTCGCCCGGTGCGCACGTCAGGGGCGGCTGTGGGTGCCCGCGCGCTGGTTGGCGTTGCCGGATGCACACGGGCTCAGGAGGAGGAGGAGGAGGAGGAGGAAGAGGACCGAGGGGGAGGAGGAGGAGGAGGAGGAGGAGGAGGAGGAGAAGGAGGAGGAGGAGGAGGAGGAGGAGGAGGACGTGCCCCATGATTCTGCAGAACATACGTCCCCAGGCCAGAAGCGGCGCGTTTGTCCCTTGGGCTTAAGGTCTGACAACCCCCAGGGATCCAATTGGATCCCTGTCTGGGTGCGTAACCGTTTCGTGGATCCTATTTCTGTGTTGTGCGGGTCCAAGTTCCCGTGTGTGTGAAAACCATGGATCAACTTATTTTCTTGGAGTGAACATCTCATATCTAACTAGTCTCCTGGACCCGCAGGAAATTGGATCTGCGGGACACTGCACGCGAGGCATCATGCTATCCACGGAGCTGTGGCTCTGCAGATCACTGCCATGATTCCACCAGGGACGGGTTTTCCGAGGGTGAAGAGAGGGGAGGAGGGATGAGGCGAGGGGAGGGGAGAGGAGGAAAGAAGGGGACGGAGGTGGGAGGGGGATATAGGAGGACGAATGAGCGAAGAGGGGGAGGGGGGGGAGGAGGGAGGGGGAGGAGAAGGAGAGGGGAAGAAGGAGGCGGAGGGAGAAGGCAGGAAGGGGAGAAGGCGGGAAGAGGGAGGGGGAGGAGGACGAGATGGAAGGGGGAGATTGGATTGGATTGGATTGGACTCTAGCGGAGACCAGGTCAAGCCTGGGCGCAATCCAACCTCAGGGAGCAGGCCAGGGGACTCCGCTCTTGGGCGTGAGTCCTCGCGAGAGGCGGCTCAGCACCTCCGCCCCCGCTTTGGTGGGGCGGCGGGACGGGGGACAGGCTTTACAAAGACTCCGAGTGTTCACCGTTCCGAAGCTCCCGCGCACAACACAATAGAGCACACCTCGAATCACATCAAGGGTGTGCGAGCTATCAGCTTGCATATACAAGGGATGGCAGGTAGGATCATCAAGGGCCAAGGCGCGGGCCCCCGTGCAACGCCCAGGGTTGAAGCGTCTCAGAAGGCCCTTCATAGAAAACTTACGTTCACAGATCTGGCACTGAAAGTCCGTCGACCGCTTCACACAGGAGTGGCCAGCAGCAGTGAGGCGGGCCTTCCTGGTAGCGTACGACGAGAGGGCGCGAGGCTTACACGGGGCACGACCTACGCGTGCTGAAGCCAGGCGCTTGCATGGTTCAGCAACCTCCATACTCGCAGCTAGAAGCCTTCCTAAGATAGAGTGGGTCAGATCATCTTGCTGATGGACTTTCCGAACCACATCATCAGGGACAGCACTGGAATCAGCAGCCCATCCTGCGAAGAAATCTGCACACCAGTTCAGGAAAGATTCATCACACTCAATCCCAAACTTCTCCTGCATATCAGGGGCTGTATGAGACTTAGCCCATAATTCTGTAACATTTCCAGGTCCTCAATTATCGAGAGCATGCCACACTTGAACCCACAAGTCCAACACAGGTGAGGTCTTAGCAACAAAGGCCCGTGGCCTTAACATAGCACGACACAGAGGGATATAGTCAGTGTAGCACACAACGTCACCACAAGTATGATTGAGGACCACAAGGAGGGCGAAGAGCTCAGCCCTAGGACTCGATTGTTCAGGGGTAGGGAGGGAACCACAACATATGACATCAAGCCGAGGTCCATCACCATCAGGAGGACCCAGGCGAACAATAGCCCAACCACATCGTCTCAACCGTTCATCTTTGGCGTGTTTACCTCCAGAACCATCAAGCCCCCACCGGCCTCCAGCAAGCTTCTGAAGAGGTTCCAAGTTCCAAGACTCCCCAAGACCACGCACGAGAGTAAGGAGCAGGAACCAGTCCCACAGTAGAGGCAACTGATGGAAGCCCTCGAGTCCACAGGGCACTGTCGGGGCGGCAGCGTCAGCTTGCGGTCGCATATGAGAAGTGACAACAACTGCCGTGTTATTCATGTAGTCGTTACTAGGGCACTGCCAACACCTGTGCATCACATATTCTTTCTCATCTGCACACCTGGGGCACCGTCCTGTCGTCAGGTACCCTGATTGGAGCAATCGCTCCTCTGGCCAGCAGGCCCCAACTGCAATGGTGACGAGCATCGCTGCTCGCTGGTAGTCGCCGTCTTTCAACAGCGCGCGATGAAACTTCCTGAAAACTGTGAAGTCGACGCCGTGCTCGACTCCTGCTGCACAAAAATGCTCAGACGCCTTTGACTAAACCTGGGCTCTACAAGTTTCACGAACTCGCCGAACGAGATGGTACCGAAAGTCAGGAACCCCGAGTCGGAGATCAGGAGACCCAGGAACTTCACAGAGATCCACGGCCCTTGGGATCCAACCGAGGTCCAGGACAGTAACGTACACGGCCGCAATAGGGCCTTTCACAAGTCTCCATCTTTTAGTCGCAGGTTTCTGGTCGAATACTTCAGCATATCGAGCCCAAGCCCGACGGGCTCCAGCTTGAATGCCTGGTGGCAGCGAGTCCCAGACATCCGTCAGAGTGGTGAGCTGCTCGACTCGAAGGCGAAACATCGGGTCGTCGTTGAAATCGCTGAGAACCTGGAGCACCGAGGACGTACAAGCTTCAGAGCTCCAGTACCCTGAACATGCCGCTGCCGTGCCGCGCACTTTCTTCAGCTCTCCAGGAGGGATCCCCAGGACCCCATGACCCCATGTTCCGACGGACAGGATCCCTGGTTTGAACATCTTCCTTCAGCGCCCACACAGCTGCGCCAAATATCTAAGCTTCATCCCTCTACGGAACGCAATACCTCGCCTGAGCTTGACCTTCCAAGTTGCACGCCGTTTAGTGAGGGTAGTAACCGTACCAAGATCTTTCACATAATCCCCAAAGCTCAGGTCGAGGCTAAACTTGGCAAACTCAGCGCGCATCAACTGCTGGACGACCTTGCTGGACGCAAGGGCGGTAGACTTGGTTGAAATTCTGCACCCCAACTCCTCGACATCATGCTGAAATGAGGCTACCGCTTGGGGGAAATACTTTGTCAGGAAGGTTGGCGTACCGTGCAGGAACTGCGTAATATCGTCGACGTAGGACCTGATCGGGACTCGGACCATGGGGCTCGTGTTGGGACCTTCAGGAATCTTGTTGTGGGCTCTTTCCAAGATGTCATACAGATAGCATTTCACCCAGGGCATACTCTGACCACACCCCGCCAAGATGGACTCCCCAGCTGCCAAGACCTTGGACATCATCCTAGAGACCTCCAGGGCCCTCGGGGACGTGTGGATGAGGAGGCCAAGGTAGAGGAGGTAGGCGGGGTACCCGTGCTTGATGGCAAGGTGCATCAATTTGTGTGGAGATACTGAATCGAAAAACTTCTCCATATCCCAGCTGGCACACACGGCAGCCTTGTCGGAGGAGAGAGCAACTTCACTACATATTTCTCTGTAAAGGGTGGCCTTCAAGGCCGAACTTCCTTTCACGGCCGTTCCCCAGAACTCCAGATGTTCTCGGTTCCAGGAATCGATATCAAAGCCCCTAGCCTTACAATAAATGCGGTAAATCGTAGGACACTTCGTGATGACTCTCTCTTCCTTGATGGACTTAGGAAGCATGGCCATGAAACAGAACAGGCACTGCGATGGGAACGCCAGCTTCGTTCCAATGTCCACAAAGACATCGGCGAGCTGCTCCAATGCAGGCACGGGCAATCCCAACAAACACCGAGCACAAATGTCACCACATCGATCGACCATAAGACGAGCATCATCACGACTATAAGGAGGATCTTCCAGGAGGGTGGTCCACGCCGCAGCCTCATCAGGGTCCTTCAGGCGGCCAATGTGGGTGTGGACAAGAGGAGCACAATCACGTAGAACATCACGTTTTTGCCTCGTAGGGGTATTGTAGGGGGCACCCCTCTCACGGGTAACGGTTATAATCGCATTTAGGGGCTCACATGCGGGCGCCCGCGCGCATATTTTGGCGATCGAAGCGCATCCTCGACCCCCGCCCCGGCGTGCCCCATCCCGCCCAGGCGTTGCCGTCACCCAGGGCCACAAACCACCCCCCGAGATAGCGACCGCCACCTGGAAGAAACAACCTCATTTCCGCGCGACACGAACCGACATTATCATCGGTCTTGCGTCGGGGGCCAGTCCGTTTCAAGTTGATCTAACCCCTCCCCCCCCCAAGCTCCCATCTAAGTCAGAGTCAGGGGGCCGAGCGGTTATCCACTGTCTCTGGTTGCGTGGCTGAGGATTCCGCGATTCGGATTGTCGTAGTTGCTGTTGAACCCTCACTTCTGATGAATGATTATTGTTGATCCCCCCTCACCAGTGCACATTGTTTTCTAAATCAAAGTGTGCCCCTCGACGCTCGCACCTTGTTTTTTGACAGGGAAAGCCTTCGTGCTCAAATTCGGCACATGGCCCCCCGGATTACAACAACAACCACGGACCCCCGCTCCTGAGACTTCCTCACAATTTACTCAGGAACGGCGCTCCCGCTTGTGACCTCCTCGCAATTTAGTCAGGACCCCCGCTCCCATCTGAGACTTCTTCACACATTGCTCACGAACGGCGCTCCCGTTTGAGGCTTCCTCGCAATTGAGTCAATACGTCCTCGCACTTTAATCAAGACCCCCGCTCCCGCCAGAGAACCCCTCACATTTTATTCAGGAATTGCGCTCTCGCCTGTGACCTCCATGTAATTTATGTTGAAGTCGCGCTTTCGACGCTCAGGAAACACGCTGCGCCAAGGACGCCGTTACAATTTACATGGGAATCGCGCTCTCGCAATACTCAGGCATCCCGCTTGAATGTCCCACCCGCCCGACCCGCCCGTCAGGGGATCGCCCGCCCGTCGTGGGCTCCCGCCCGAGACTTCCTTCAGGAACGGCGCTTTCGCTTAGGCCTTCCTCGAACGTTCACGCTCTTACCTTCCTGCTCCTCCTCTCTCTCCCTCCTCCCTCCTCCCTCCTCTCCTCCCTTCTCTCTCCCTCCTCTCTTCCCTCATCATTATGTCTGTCTGCCCTATCCCCTCTCCCTTCTCTCCCTTCTCCCTTCCCTCTCCTGCCTCCTCCCTCCCTTTTTTTTTTTTTTTTTTTTCTCTCTCTCTCTCTCTATATATATATATGTATAGATATTCTCCCTTCTCTCTCTCTCTCTCTTTCTCTACCTCTCTTATGTGTCTCTCTCTCTTTCTCTTTCTCTCTCTCTCTCTCTTTCTCTCTCTCTCTCTCTCTCCTCTCTCTCTCTCTCTCTCTCTCTCTCTTTGCCTCTAATCAGCAGCCCCCCTCTTCGCTCCTTCTCTCCTGGCGTTTTTCCTCTTCCTTCGTCCCTCCCCCCTCCCTTTCTCCCACTCTCCCTCGTTGTCCCCCTCTTCTTGTTGCAGGGCCCACACCAATTTCAATGGCGGGCACATGTACGCCCACGAAGGATTGTCCGCCCGTTCAGGTTTGCCCGCCTGTCTAAGCTCGCCGCCCCCCGCGAAGAGAAATAATCCCCCCAAAGGGGGTGTGATCGAAGACAAAGAGGGCGGGTATCGAGGGTGTGGGGGCTTCGTTTTGAATGACACACGGGCAAGTAAGAGCGAACAGTCTTAGAGTGATTGTCGAATTTTCATTTTTGAGCAATATTGAAAGCTGGTCCCCCTCACCAATGCATGTTGTTTTTTCTAAGTCAAAGTGTGCCCCTCGACGCTCGCACCTTGGTTTATTGACAGGGAAAGTGTTGGTGGTCAAACTGTGCCCCTGGCCCCCCGGACTACAACAACAACGGTTCCCGCCTGACACTTCCTCCAAATTTACTCAAGACCCCCCCCGTCTGATATTTCCTCCCCATGTACTTAGGAACGGCGCTCCCGCTTGAGACTTCCCCACAAATTAGTCCAGGTCAAATGTTGCTCCCCCAGACTACAACAACAACGGTTCCCGCCTGAGACTTCCTCACAATGTATTAAAGAATCGCGCTCTCTCTTTGGACTTCCTGGCAGTTCGCGACCGAAACGAGGAAGTGTGGGAGGAGGAGGAGGAGGAGGAGGTGGAGGAGGAGGAGATTGAGGAGGAGGAGGAGGAGATTGAGGAGGAGGAGGAGGAGGAGGAGGAGGAGGAAAGGGAGGAGGGGAGGAGGAGGAGGAGGAGGAGGAGGAGGAGCAGGAGGAGGCGGAAGAGGAGGAGGAGGAGGAGCGAGCGAGCGAGCGACCTCGGCAGCAGTTCGACTTCGGACACGGGGCACGAGCCTAACAAATTTGGGCGCCTGTCAGCGTCCTGAATTGCTGCTGGTTCTGTCATTGGGCGAGGCGGGAGGACATCTGAGGGAACCCTTGGGGGCCTATAGAGCCTAGTGCCCCTCGTCGGCCCTAGGCCGTCCCCATCTTTCTAATTAGAGCAAAACGAGAGGGCGAAACACTAGGCTCAACCTTCCCTGCCTGCAACTATATACGTAGTTACATGCTTAGTGGACGCTCAGGGCACACTCTGTGTACAGGTATGCGCATCGCGTGCTCACTGCGCCGTGCTACACGACGTACATGCATGTGTGACATGCATGTGTGAAACATTGAACGTGATGCTGTTATTCTATAGTGCCAGTGCCCCCACGCTCAGGAGTCTCAGAGAGCAAGAATCCTTGCCGTAGATGTCGTGGTTGCCACTTCGCCATGTCTGTGAGAGCAGAACTCGATCTTGATGGACAAAGCCCAATGTAACTCACAATCCAGCTGTCGCTGCCAACGTGAGGTCGTGGTTGTGGAACATCTGGCACTTTTGTCTCCATACGTCTTCTGGCATCTCTTCGGTGTTCTTCTCAAATTCTCTCAAGTACTCGATGCGCAGATGGCCGTGCACATACGCGCCCATTATATTGCCTCGATGTATCTGAGGGTGCTGAGCGCCTTTGTGTGCTAGCTTCGTGCGAGTGTCTAACTCCATGAGCAGTGGGTCATGGTCCTGTGGCAGAGTAGTCACGCGCCGTTGCAGTCGCCGTCCGAGCACTCGAAGCGTCTTGATGGTGATGATGCTCTGCATGGATTCGGTGGGCACGACGTAATGATCGATCTTGCTGCTGGCGGCGCCGCTGAAATATGTTGGCCCCGTATCCCAAAAACTGTTTGCAAGGGTCAGGTGATTCTCCTAGAGCGCGTCTCGAACACGCTGTGAAAGTGCTGTTTCCATCCCTGGGTTGTTTTTTTTTTATCCCAACTGTATGATCAGCTCGATAATACTTGCGTCCAATGGCGTCTCTTCGGATGCCGAGTGAGCAGTTCAGATCTCCTCCCATGTTAATGAAACATTGATGTCCAAGCTTGTCGACTGTCTCGGTGAGCCATGTCATGCATTTATCGACCGCCTCTCTCAGCAATGACGGCGTGGTACCCTTGGGCGGCATGTAAACAGGAAAGAGAGCCACCGTACATGCTCGAAAGCGAAACTTAGTCATGGCAATCCGCCCTGCGATGGCCCTGGACCGTTGTGGGAACGAGGTCTGCTGCATAGTGCCCTTCTTCTCCGCGTTGAACACCACCGCCAGGCCGCAGGTACGGTTTGACCATCGTGAATTTCGGAGCCCGATCTGCACGCGAGTGTCGTTCGGCGAGTTCACCTTCGTCACGTCCTCGTCCTTCATTGCGGCACTCCCAGTTCCGTTGATCATCAGAATATCGACGGTCGGCGCGAGATTCGATATCCGTAAGGGCTTCGCCCCCTGCCGCCGGCCCCCTCTCTCGGAGAATGGGCCATGGAAGAGCTAAGTCATGAGGCTTTGGCGCTGTCGTGCAGCAGTATCGGAACTTCATGCGAGGCCGATTCGCAATCGGCAAAACCAACAGATCACAAGAGGGGTTACCACACAGGGCGATTGGTAAGACGTGTATGGTCTACGAGCTTGGTTACCACACCTTGGGATTAAAGGGCCGAGGGAGTACTCGCAGTTTGGGTTACCACGCCTTGCGATGGATGTGCGTGAGGGGTGGCACCGAATTTCAGAAATGTGGCAAATCCCCTGTGTTTTTGGACCCTGACCCCGCGGATCTGCGTGAGGGGTGGCACCGAATTTCAGAAATGTGGCAAATCCCATGTGTTTTTGGACCCTGACCCCGCGGATCTGCGTGAGGGGTGGCACCGAATTTCAGAAATGTGGCAAATCCCATGTGTTTTTGGACCCTGACCCCGCGGATCTGCGTGAGGGGTGGCACCGAATTTCAGAAATGTGGCAAATCCCATGTGTTTTTGGACCCTGACCCCGCGGATCTGCGTGAGGGGTGGCACCGAATTTCAGAAATGTGGCAAATCCCCTGTGTTTTTGGACCCTGACCCCGCGGATCTGCGTGAGGGGTGGCACCGAATTTCAGAAATGTGGCAAATCCCATGTGTTTTTGGACCCTGACCCCGCGGATCTGCGTGAGGGGTGGCACCGAATTTCAGAAATGTGGCAAATCCCATGTGTTTTTGGACCCTGACCCCGCGGATCTGCGTGAGGGGTGGCACCGAATTTCAGAAATGTGGCAAATCCCATGTGTTTTTGGACCCTGACCCCGCGGATCTGCGTGAGGGGTGGCACCGAATTTCAGAAATGTGGCAAATCCCCTGTGTTTTTGGACCCTGACCCCGCGGATCTGCGTGAGGGGTGGCACCGAATTTCAGAAATGTGGCAAATCCCATGTGTTTTTGGACCCTGACCCCGCGGATCTGCGTGAGGGGTGGCACCGAATTTCAGAAATGTGGCAAATCCCATGTGTTTTTGGACCCTGACCCCGCGGATCTGCGTGAGGGGTGGCACCGAATTTCAGAAATGTGGCAAATCCCCTGTGTTTTTGGACCCTGACCCCGCGGATCTGCGTGAGGGGTGGCACCGAATTTCAGAAATGTGGCAAATCCCATGTGTTTTTGGACCCTGACCCCGCGGATCTGCGTGAGGGGTGGCACCGAATTTCAGAAATGTGGCAAATCCCTTGTGTTTTTGGACCCTGACCCCGCGGATCTGCGTGAGGGGTGGCACCGAATTTCAGAAATGTGGCAAATCCCATGTGTTTTTGGACCCTGACCCCGCGGATCTGCGTGAGGGGTGGCACCGAATTTCAGAAATGTGGCAAATCCCCTGTGTTTTTGGACCCTGACCCCGCGGATCTGCGTGAGGGGTGTCGATTTCGAGCCCCCCCAGCAATTCAGACAACGCGCCCAGGGGGTGCTAAAAAATCCCGTTTGGGCCTCCCCCCCTCGCGCGGTCAACCAACTAGTTACAATAACCAGCAAGAAGCAGAACTGTAACACTGGAAACTACAAGCTACAACTGGTACAGGAAACTGCGAACCCGCGCCTACAGCCTGGTGGCCCCACAAGGGGGCCGGCGGATTTCCTCCAGATGGGTGTGATCAGCCCATTCAACATCATATGCCATAATTCTCAATACCATGGCGAAGATGATTCCTGCGGGTGGAGGGAAGGAAGAGTAAGTACTGCAGGCCAGCCTAGGCCTGCCGCCCCGCATGTTAGTGACCTCCACCCATGGGTTGTACGGTGTGGCAGGTGTGGTGGGAGCTCCTGCTGTGCTGAGAGCCACAGCAGCTCCTGGAGGAGGAGGAGGAGGAGGAGGAGGAGGAGGAGGAGGAGGAGGAGGAGGGGGAGACAAACGAAAAGGATATGGAAAAGGTGACAAAAGGCGTTCGGGAGGAGGAGGAGGAGGGAGGTGCTAGTCTGACCCGGGACCACCCCCAGGACCCCCCCCGGACCCCCCCCCAGGACCCCCCCCGGGACCCCCCCCTCCCCCCCAGGATGGGGAAGGGAACGAAAGGAAGGGGGAACCCTTCGAGTCAGTTTATTTTACGCAGGAGGAAGAGATGAAGGAGGAGGAAGAGAAGGAGGAAGAGGAGGAGGGGGAGACGAACGAGAAGGAGACGGAGGTGGGAAAGGGAAGGAGGCACGGACGAGAAGAACAACCCATTCCACACGCCGACACGCCGACAGGATCTCGCTTGATATTTCCTCACAACTTATCCAGATGCCGGTCTTCGACGCTCAGGAGTCGCGCCCCCGCTACAGATTGCCTCGTGGTTCAAGCAGGACTCACGCTTCAACGACCCGCCCGCTCGACCCGCCCGTCGGGGCCTGCCCGCCCGACCAACCAGTTAATGACTGCAGTCGCCGATCGCTGCCCTTCGGCCGCTTTCGATGCCCCTCGCTGCCCGTACTGGTCCCGCGGTCGCCTTCGCTCGCTGCCCTTCGTGGCCCCGTTGCTGCCTTCAGTGGCCCCGTCGCTGCCCTTTGTGGCCCCGCATTATGTGCTCTTCGTGGCCCCCGCTCGCACGCGCCGACGTGGCCCCATACGCATTTCCTTCGTAGCCCCGCTGTCGCCCTTCGTGGCCCCCTCGCTGCCCTTCGTGGCTCCGTTGCTGCCCTTAGTAGCCCCGTTCTTGCCCTCCGCGGCCCAGTATACGTATGCCTTACGTGGCCCCCGCTCGTTCGTGCCCGTTGTGCCCCGCTGTCGCTGTTTGTGGCCCCCTCATTGTCCCACGTGGCCCAGTTGCTACCCTCAGTGGCCCGATCGTTGCCTTCTGTGGCCCCGCATTATCTGCCCTTCGTGGTCCCCGCTCGTTCGCGCCCGTCGTGGCCCCATACACATTCCCTTCGTGGCCCCGCTGTCGCCCTTCGTGGCCTACTTCGTGTCCTTGTGGCCCTGCAGTCGTTCTCTCTCGCTCTCGCTTTCGCCCGTCGTCGTCGTGGCCGTCGTCGTCGTCGCCGTCGTCGTCGGCGTCTTCGCCGTCGTCGTCGTCGTCGTCGTCGTCGTCGTCGTCGTGGTCGGTCCCCTGTGGTCGGTCCCGCGGTCGCCTTCGCTCGCTGCCCTTCGTGGCCCCGTTGCTGCCTTCAGTGGCCCCGTCGCTGCCCTTTGTGGCCCCGCATTATATGCTCTTCGTGGCCCCCGCTCGCACGCGCCCGAAGTGGCCCCATACGCATGCCCTTCGTAGCCCCGCTGTCGCCCTTCGTGGCCCCCTCGTTGCCCTTGGTGGCCCCTTTGCTGCCCTCAGTGGCCCCGCTGTCGCCCTTTGTGGCCCCGCATACGAATGCAATTCGTGGCCCCCGCACGCTCCTGTCGTGGCCCCATATGCATGCCCTTCGTGGCCCCCCGGTGTCACCCTTTGTGGCCCCCGCGCTGCCCTTGGTGGCCCCTGTGCTGCCCTCAGCGGCCCTGTCGCCGCCCTCTGTGGCCTCGGATGTTATGCCCTTCGTGGTCCACGCTGGCTTTTCTCACGATTTACTTGGGAATCGCGTCATCTCGAGATTCCCTCGCGATTCATGCAGGACCCACGCTTCAGCAACCCGCCTGCTCGACCTCGTCGCTTGGGCCCGCCTTCCCGACGTGCCCGCTATGGGTCTGGCCACCCGATCTGCCCGTTTGGTTATACCACTTGTTCCCCACATCCTGAGTGGGGTTCTTGCTCTCCCAGAACACCCTCTCCTTCTCCTCCTCCTCCTCCTCCTCCTCCCGCGTCCTTCTCCTAAACCATACCATACGATACCATTCCGCACATCACCATACCATACCAAGCCATACCATACCAATACCATACCATACCAATACCATACCAAGCCATACCATACCAATACCATACCAATACCATACCATACCAATACCATACCATACCAAGCCCTACCATACCAATACCATACCATACCAATACCATACCAAACCATACCATACCAAGCCATACCATACCAAAACAATACCATACCAATACCATACCAAGCCATACCATACCACTACCATACCAATACCATACCAATACCATGCAACACCTGTTATTTATCAGGTTTCGTTTGAGCTCCCTCCCTCCATACCAATACCATACCAATACCATACCAATACCATGCGCCCCTCCCACCCCTCCAGGGAGGCCCCGCCTGAGCGAGGACGCTATTCGAAAACAGTATTATTTCTCAGGTTTCGTGCCCCTCCCACCCCTCCAGGGAGGCCCCGCCTGAGCGAGGACGCTATTCGAAAACACTGTTATTTATCAGGTTTCGTGCCACTCCCACCCCTCCAGGGAGGCCCCGCCTGAGCGAGGACGCTATTCGAAAACAGTGTTATTTATCAGGTTTCGTGCGCCTCCCACCCCTCCAGGGAGGCCCCGCCTGAGCGAGGACGATATTCGAAACCAGTGCTATTTATCAGGTTCCGTGCCCCTCCAACCCCTCCAGGGAGGCCCGCCTGAGCGAGGACGCTATTCGAAAACAGTGTAACTTATCAGGTTTCGTGCCACTCTCACCCCTCCAGGGAGGCCCCGCCTGAGCGAGGACGCTATTCGAAAACACTGTTATTTATCAGGTGTCGTGCCCCTCCCACCCTCCAGGGAGGCCCCGCCTGAGCGAGGACGCTATTCGAAAACAGTGTTATGTATAAGGTTTCGTGCCCCTACCACGCCTCCAGGGAGGCCCCGCCTGAGCGAGGAGGGTATTCGCAAACCATGTGATAGAAAAGGATGGAGAGGGCGAGGGCAGGTCGGCAATTTCATGACAAAATGATCCTTGATTCCGCTATCCCAATAACATCATTATGTGGGGAACCCCGTTAGCATAATTTTCTGATCCTTGCCCCCCTCCTGCTAATTTGTCTCGTGCTCCATTCTGTTCATTCCCCCTTTCGCCCGTCCTCTCTTCCCTTGTTTAAGGGGCTGCATTAAATACACGTGGCAGGCAAGGAGGATATACCCCAAAGGGGGTACGATCGAAGACGACGAGGGCGGGTACCGAGGGTTCGGGATATACGTTTTGATCGGCACGTGAGCAGATAGGAGCGAACAGTCTTAACATAATTGTTATTGTTTCTGTTGTTGTAGTTGCTGTTGTTATTGTTGTGTGTGATGGTGTTGTTGTTGTTGTTGTTGTTGTTGTTAATGTTGCTGCTGTCGTTGTTGTTGTTGTTGTTGTTGAACATTATTAATTCTAAAGAATAATGATTGTTGGGACCCCTGGTGCACGGCCCCCCTGCGCCGCCTAGGCCGCAGCTACATTTTCATCATTTTCGTGAGGAAGCCTCAGGTAATACGATGTCATCAAGATCCGGTTGTTTTGTTGTAATCCGTTTTCCCTTGCAAAAAACACTATAAAATGACATTTCTTGTTCTAATATAATCAAATTTCAAGAATCCCTTGCAAAAAATAAGGTAAAGTGGACATTCGCGCGCGCAAGACGAAATCCTTCCAAAAGCTTAGTGTTCGGAGCGATTTTAACATAAAAACATAAAAAAACCAATGGTTTTTCAACAAAAAAATGTCAAAATCTCATCCCGCGCGCTCTTGCGGATTCGTAGGAAACCCAACACTTTTTAAACATTTCTGTCAAACGGGCTTTTGCGAGCAACTTTTTCGAACTTCTGCGACAACGGTTGCGCACCTGCCAGGGCCATCATCCCTGTCAAATAATACCATGCGGGACACATTCGTTTTTTCTTCGCGCGCGCACGCCGAAATCTCCAAAAACCATTGGGCTTCTTAAGAATTTTAGCACCGCGCATCATAAAATCACACGAATCGCACCGTAGGTCCTCGAAAAACACCTGCACGACTTTTCAAAATTTCTACCCGCGCGCGCTGTCCTAACAACTTCTGTGGGTGTGTACTCCACGCCAGTGTAGTAGCCACGGTCGTCCGCAGGCCACGAAGTGAAGTGTCCGAACGTCATAGGGCGGGAAGCTGGGTGTGGGTGGTGGCGAAGAGTCGTGTGGATATTTGGTAGAGCTTGCACTGCCCCCCCACAAAGTGGGGGTATTGGCTGGCGTCGCATGAAAACCCTGGCACTGGTGAGAACACTGAGCGTTCGGGTAAAGTGATTGTTGTTGTTGTTGTTGTTGTCGTTGTCGTTGTCGTTGTCGTTGTCGTTGTTGTTGTTATTGTTGTTGGTGTTGTTGTTGTTGTTGTTCTTGTTGTGATGTTGTAATGTTGGAATGTTGAATACTCATTCTTAGAACATAATTATTGCTGATTTCCGGAAGCGGTTCCGCGCGCTCTCGCCTCGACGCCAGCTACATTTTCTCTGAAAGCGAGGCTCCCGCTCGAGCGTTGGCTTGAGTGTAAAAATGGGCCCTTGGAGGCCCGGCGACGACGACAATGGCTCCCGCTCGATATTTCCTCACAATTTACCACGAGACACCCTGGCCAAAGAGGCCCCCGAACTCAGGAACGGCGCTCTCGCTCCAGATTTCCTCGCAATTCAGTCAAGTCGGCGGAGGCCCAGCCACGACGACAAGGGCGCTCGTTCGATACCCCCTCACGATTTACTCCGAGAGTCCCTGGCCAGGAAGGCCCCCGAACTTAGGAACGGCGCTTTGGCTGGAGATTCTCTCATAATTCAGTCAAGTTGGTGGAGGCCGAACTACGACGACAAGGGCTCTCGTTCGATACTTCCTCAAGATGTATTCGCTGAGGCCCTTGCCAGAGAGTCCCCTGAACTCAAGAGTGGCGCTCTCGCTCCAGATTTTCTCGTAATTCTGGCAAGTTGGTGGAGGCCCAGACACGGCGACAAGGGTTCCCGTTCGATGTTTCCCAAATGTATTCCGAGAGCCCCCGGCCTGGCCAGGCAGGCACCCGACTTCAGGAACGGCGCTCTCGCTCGAGACTTCCTCGCACTTTAGTCAGTGGTCGGCAAGGAAGATATTCCCCCCGAAAGGGGGTGCGATCGAAGACGAACAGGGTGGGTATCGAGGGTTGGGGTGTACAGAATGCGAAACACCCGTGCCAGTAAGAGCGAACAGTCTTGAAATGATTGTTGATGTTGTTGTTGAATTTTCACTTCTGAAGAATAATTATTGTTGATCCCTCCTCCGCTGGTGCATACTGTTTTTTCTCAATCAAAGTGTGCCCCTCAACGCTCGCACCTTGTTCTTTGACAGGGGAAGTCTTCGTGCTTAAACTGGGCCCCTGGCCCCCGGGTTACAACAACAACGGCTCCCGCCGGAGACTTCCTCACAATTCAGCCAGGATCCCCGCTCCCGCCCGAGACTTCCTCGCATTTGATTCAGGAATCGCGCTCTCGCTTGGGACTTCCTTACAATTTATTCCCGAATCGTTATCCCGGCGCTCTGGAGTCGCGCTGTCGCTGGAGACTTGCTTGCAATTTACTGAAGAATAGCGCCCTTGCGTAAGCGCTGCGCTCCCGACACCTAGGCACCCAGGAGTCGCGCTCACGCTTAGGACTCCTACACAGATTGCCTAGGAATTGGGATCTCGCTGCCCTGCGTGGCCCCGTTACAGCCCTTCGTGGCCCCCTCGCTTTGTTTCGTGGCCCCGTTGCAGCCCTTCGTGGCCCCCTCGCTGACCTTCGTGGCCCCGTTGCAGCCCTTCGTGGCCCCGTTGCAGCCCTTCGTTGCCCCCTTCGCTGCCCTTCGTTGCCCCGTTGCATCCCTCCGTGGACCCCTCGCTGCCCTTCGTGCCCCTATATGTATGCCCTTCGTGGCCCCCGCTCGTTCGCGCTCGTGGTCGCCCCACATGCATGCCCTTCGTGGCCCCACTGTCGCCCTTTGTGGCCCCCTGTCCTTGCCCTCCGCGGCCCAGTATACGTATGCCTTTCGTGGCCCCCGCTCGTTCGTGCCCGTTGTGCCCCGCTGTCGCCGTTTGTGGCCCCCTCACTGTCCTTCGTGGCCCAGTTGCTACCCTCAGTGGCCCCATCGCTGCCTTCTGTGGCCCCGCATTATCTGCCCTTCGTGGTCCCCGCTCGTTCGCGCCCTTCGTGGCCCCATACGCATTCCCTTCGTGTCCCCGCTGTCGCCCTTCGTGGCCTACTTCGTGTCCTTGTGGCCCTGCTGTCATTCTCTCTCGCGATCGCTCGTCGTCGTCGTGGCCGTCGTCGTCGTCGCCGTCGTCGTCGACGTCGTCGTCGTCGTCGTGGTCGGTCCCCTGTCCGTCCCCCTTGGGGTCGGGTCGACGGTCCGCGGCCGCCCCGCCGATCAGCGCTGCCGCTGGCCAGGCCGACGGTCCGCGGCCGCCCCGCCGCTTGCCGGGGCCGGGCCTGCAGGGAAGAAAGGTATACCCCCAAAAGGGGTTCGATCGAAGACGAAGAGGGCGGGTATCGAGGGGTTGGGAAATACGCGCGTTATTGGACACTCGAGCAGATTAGGGCGAACAGTCTTAAAATGACTGTTGCTGTTGTTGTTGCTGTTGTTGGTGGTGGTGTTGTTGTTATTGGTGTTGCTTGTGTGTTTGTTGTTTGTTTGTTTGTTGTTTGGCGTCGTCCCCCCAGTGACCCAACCCGCGACCCACCCGCGACCCACCCCGCGACCCGCCCGCGACCCACCCCGCGACCCACCCGCGACCCATTGCGATAAGGAGGGCCACCTGCTGTGACATGTGAAAGGATTTATGCATACTGACGTTTTCCCAGAGGGTACAAGAGTAGATGGGGGTTCGGACGGACATGGTTCTTCTTGGGCTGGCTTTCTGGCACGCCCACCGGCTGCTTTGGGCGGTAGGCCGTGTTTGGGAATCGGCCACTCGAAATTGCGACCAGCGCACGCCAGCACTTGGGCCCATGAGTCGCGCTATTCTGGCGGGGGCTCGCCGTAGTGACGAGTAACACCTGTTTGAGTTAATGATGAGAGGCGTGGGACGGGAGGTGTGTCTTTGCAGCAGGGTTGTTCCCATTGGTTGCAGTTTTTTGTTGTTTCTCTCTCTCTCTCTCTCTGTTTTTGTTGTTGGTTCTATCTCTCTTCCTCTCTCTCTCTCATTTCCCCCGGGACCCCGTGCCCAGGGGCATGTGACAAGGGCTGCCCCCGCGCGATCCTCATTTGGCCACTCCGAACCTCAAGCTGGCGCGAGGGCTCCGGGCGCAAGGCCAGGTAAGGCATTGGAGGAGACACGGAGATGATGCAGTGGTGGCACGCGCTTGCCAAGGTAAGCGGAGACATTCAGCACGAAGCTTGAGAGTCTAGGGAGGGGCCGCGCGTTGAAGAGGGCCGTGCAGAAAGGTCGCGAGGGACGGGCGGTGCAGCAACGGTGGGCTTCGACCGGGGGGGGGGGCTCGAGGGAGCTGTTCTCGCCCGCTCCGACCAGGTTTGGTTTTCGAGCCAGGCCGCGGTGCCCCCCCAGGGGCGCCAGGTACGACCACGCGTCTTACGTTCGGATCAGCGCCTCTGCGTCGAGGCGGCGTGCCGGGGTGTTTCAGGAGCGGAACAAAACACACAGACACAGTTAATCGTCGATTCCAAAGAAACTATAGGAAAATATGGGAAGTGGGGGGGGGAAGACAACAACCCAGAAAATATAGAAACATAATTATGGGGAATCCTGTTCTTTATGTGTATTTATTTGAGTGTCCCAGGGCCCCTTCAGTGTTGTCCTGGACGTGCATGGTGCTAGAACCTCTGCGCGAGATGCTCGCCGTGTGCTCTCCAGGGGTGCAGTCCGACTGCACCCCTGCCGAGGAGTTCTTGGGCACAATCGGTCTACGCGAGAGAGGCCACGACGCGACATTGCCACGAGTTGGGCAACGCGCGAGCGCCACACTGAATCTGATCTTCGGTGCCCGTAACCAGCAGTATCGCAGCAACCTGGGGCCCCAGGGCAGCGATGCGAGCAGCGCAGCGTGCGACGAGAGCACCTGTCAGGGAGGCAGCGAGGGGCAACAAGTCTGGGCAGCGAGCTTTGCCCGCATGCGGACATCCCCCCCCCCTCCTTGGTCCCCCTTGTGAGAGCAGGGCAGGCGGTTGCTCTTCTCGGAGGGAGCCCGCCCAGGGCGGCCTCGGCCAGACATTGTGGTACGTTGGGTCCCTGTGCCCCTCGTGTGCACCTCCCGGTCGTGCGCGGAGGAGGAGGCGGATGAACACCGCAGCCGCGAGGCTTGGCAGCAGAAGCTCAGACGCCCCCCTTCAAGAGGGAAAAAAACACAGACACAACTAATCGTCGATCCCCCAGAAAATAGGGGAAAATATGGGAAGTGGGGGGGAAGACAAAAACCCATAAAATATGGGAAAATATGGGGACTATTTTTATTTGTGTGTATTTATTTGTGTGTCCTGGGGCCCCTTCACCCCTTCCCAACCCAGTAAATCAGATGCCCACCAGCCGGCACCTTGCAGGAGGAAGTCTGGGCAGGAGAGGGGAGGGAAGGACGGGGGAGCGAGGACAAGGAGAAGGTAGGAGGATTAGTATCAAGCGGTGGCGACGCGTCCTGGTTGTCTCACACGCCCGCCAAATAATGTTCTAACGACTATTCGTGGCTAGCACGATCAGAACATGTTTGGCTGGAACTGCCTTGTCGTAGCGCATCAGGTTTACGTTCTAAGAAAACGGCTTGTGTTCTTAGAGCATTCTCGGTTGTAAGAACATTTCGTGTTAGGCCTGTAGGAATGCCGGGACGGTCGGTCGCTGCTCGAAAGTACGTAGCACCCCGCAGATGCGGATAAGAGTGAGGGGGCGGTGGGGACGTCGGCAGGTGTGCGAGACTCTGGAGAAGCGCACCGCAGGCGCCAAAGTTTACAAATTATACAACGAGCCCGCCGCAGGCTCCGCTTTTTTCGTTAAACCAATGGGAGTAGATCGCGGGTGGGTCGCAAATGGGTCGCGGGCGGGTCGCGGGTGGGTCGCTGTTGGGTCGCGGGTGGGTCGCGGGTGGGTCGCGGGTTGGTCGGGTGGGTCGCGGGTGGGTCGCGGGATAGGTCGTGGGTGGGTCGCGGGGTGGGTCGCGGGTGGGTCGCGGGTGGGTCGCGGGTGGGTCGCGGGTGGGTCGCGGGGTGGGTCGCGGGTGGGTCGCGGGTTGGGTCGCGGATGGGTCGCGTGGTGGGTCGCGGGGTGGGTCGCGGGTCGGGTCGCGGGGTGGGTCGCAGGTGGGTGGCGGGGGACGACGACGACAAAAAACAGCAACAACAACAATGCAACAAGCAGCATCCTCACCACGGATCCCCACTTCAGTCACGCACCCAGGGACAATGAATGACCGTTCGCCCCCCTCACTCTGAAGAAGATTACACCGGGCATCGTTGGAGCTATTCGGGCGAGCTTGGCCAACGTCTTTTCATACCGAACACCGTTGGTGGCGCGCGCGTATGTAAGGTGTGAGTTTCTTTGTCGCGCCTTCTGCTGCTCGACTGGTGATGACGTGGATCTTGGATCGGTGCGCGCTGCCAGACTCTGCCTTTCATTTCGATGCACCCGTTCCCGACATCGAGATTCGCTCAGACAATCAGAGCCCTGAGCCTCTTGATTCAATCTTACAACAGCGTTGGCATCGCTCGGAGGTATAATCATATTCACGTGCGCAGGTAAACCTCTGGATTCGCACGGGGTTGCAACGCCAATGGTGTTCAACAACTTCCTCAGGGGGTAGGCTTCTCGTGCGAAGCCCGTTATGCGTGCTCAGCACCCCCCACATCCATGCGCACCATCTGAAAGCCCAAGCGCGTCTGCAGATCCTCCTCCCCCACCCGGTAAATTTGAGAATGCCCCCCCATCCTGAACCCCTTGGGAGGTCCCCGGAGGCTCCCCCCTTGGAGGCCTCCAGAGGCCTCCGAAAGCAGACATGTCAAGACATGGTCGCGATGAGCAACCAGCGCTTAGCACCCCTACCATGGGGCGCTCTGCGCCCCATGGCAGGGGTGTTGGGACCGCCCCAGACTCTTCGCGGATGGCTTGTTGAGGCCAGCCGAGAGCACCTGGGGGGCTGTGCGTGAGCAAAACCCGAAGCCTGACTCCTCGCAGAGCCAGCGCTGCAGACTCGCGCCCTGGCGACGCGAGGGCGGATCCACTGCAATCCTGACCGTTCGTCCTGGGGCGTTCCCCGGGATCCTTGCGTCGCGACTTTCGTTACAACGGGCGTTTTTTTTTTGCTCAGCTTCGGGCCCCGGGACCATCACAGCTCGGGTCGGAAAGATGCAGCAGGAACATGGGGTCTAGGGCTCCGGCCATGATTGTCGGCGATTTGTCGTTTTTCTCGCAACGTCGGATCTCAGGGTTTCTCGTGCCTGAGATCTCGCGTCCACGGCTTACGACGTCTCCACTTGAGGGACTGAGTCCCGCCCCTCAGTATTGCTCCCTTCCTCCCTCGGTTCTGCTCCCCCCTCGCCTATACGTCATCCCCTTAGTTCTGATCCCTCCTTCAGGTCCACTCTGGTGTCTCTCTTAACTCCGGCAGCGGCTCCCTATGCCGTCGCAGTTTGCTTCAATTTCCATGTGCACGCGCTGCTGGCGACCATTGAGTTATCCTGGCGAAGGACCCAACCATATGCAGTTGTGAATACCGCAATTGTGAATACCATCTTCGCCCGCGCTCCCTATCTGGCCACGGCTTCACGCCGGAGCCCGACATGCTCAGGGACACGTTCGTGGCCGTCTTCGCGGGCGCCGACGACGACAAGGACGGCGTCCCTCTCACCGAGGAGCAGAAGCAGGAAAGGGCCTTGAGAGCCATGAGGGAGGAGGTGGCGTTGCACGTCGACAAGGCGGAGTACGACGCCCAGGCGCGGTTGTTGAAGCAGCACAACTATGGGGCCACGATCCTCGTGAGGGGTGTGCCGAAATGGCCCGGGGCCGCCATGCGAACCCTGCCACTGGCGCCTTCGGTGGAGCTCCAGTGGGGCCACGGTCCTCGTGAGGGGTGTGCCGAAATGGCCCGAGGCCGCCATGCGAACCCTGCCACTGGGGCCTTCGGTGGAGCTCCCTATGGGGCCACGATCCTCGTGAGGGGTGTGCCGAAATGGCCCGAGGCCGCCATGCGAACCCTGCCACTGGCGCCTTCGGTGGAGCTCCCTATGGGGCCACGATCCTCGTGAGGGGTGTGCCGAAATGGCCCGAGGCCGCCATGCGAACCCTGCCACTGGCGCCTTCGGTGGAGCTCCCTATGGGGCCACGATCCTCGTGAGGGGTGTGCCGAAATGGCCCGAGGCCGCCATGCGAACCCTGCCACTGGGCCTTCGGTGGAGCTCCCTATGGGGCCACGATCCTCGTGAGGGGTGTGCCGAAATGGCCCGAGGCCGCCATGCGAACCCTGCCACTGGGGGGTGGAGCTCCTATGGGGCCACGATCCTCGTGAGGGGTGTGCCGACATGGCCCGAGGCCGCCATGCGAACCCTGCCACTAGGGCCTTCGGTGGAGCTCCCTATGGGGCCACGATCCTCGTGAGGGGTGTGCCGAAATGGCCCGAGGCCGCCATGCGAACCCTGCCACTGGCGCCTTCGGTGGAGCTCCCTTTATGGGTCCACGATCGTCGTGAGGGGTGTGCCGAAATGGCCCGAGGCCGCCATGCGAACCCTGCCATTGGGGGCAGTGGGTGGAACTCCCTATGGGGCCACGATCCTCGTGAGGGGTGTGCCGAAATGGCCCGAGGCCGCCATGCGAACCCTGCCACTGGCGCCTTCGGTGGAGCTCCCTTATGGGTCTACGATCGTCGTGAGGGGTGTGCCGAAATGGCCCGAGGCCGCCATGCGAACCCTGCCACTGGCGCCTTCGGTGGAGCTCCCTTATGGGCCACGATCCTCGTGAGGGGTGTGCCGAAATGGCCCGAGGCCGCCATGCGACCCCTGCCACTGGAGCCTTCGGTGGAGCTCCCTACGGGGCCACGATCCTCGTCAGCGGTGTGCCGGCATGGCCCGAGGCCGCCATGCGAACCCTGCCACTGGGGCCTTCGGTGGAGCTCCGTATGGGGCTACGAAACGCTGTGCTGGGTGGGTGAAACGCAAGGAGGAGGAGGAGGAGGAGAGGAGGAGAGGAGACGCGGGCCACCGTCTCTTCAAAACGAGGTCCCAACACCACAGGATGGTTTGGAAAAAACGAATGGGCAAGGAGGTCTGACCAGAGGGTGGCTTAAGTGGTACGAAGCCACGGCTACGGCTGAAGAGGATTAGAAGGTTCCCAATGACGTGGATATGCTCAACTATGCTGGTTTCCCGCACAGAGCGGGTGGCATTTCCACGTCAAACGGTATTTTTCGCGCGCAACCAGCTAAGTACTACGAGAAAGTGGTCGCAGATAAAGCAAGGGATACATACGTTGTTTGGTTCGACGGGCTCCAGAAGGCGAATTGATCCACCCGTGCGCGAGCCCCCACGCTCACGTTTCAATCGCATCCAGTTCCACCCCCACGGGTAGAAAGCTCTGTGTCAGGACTTGGCAGGGTCGCCAGGGAGGGAGAGAGTGTCATGTTTTGCTTGCTTTTGAGGCATCTGCAGGACCTGCAGTTTCAAAGAGTTCAGGGCTCGTTGGCGGAAGCTGATGCAGGCAATGGGGCACGTGGGGGAACACAGGCAACCCGCACAGCAAGTATTGGCAGCCTTCCCAAGGGTACCCTTGCATCCCTGCCTCCCCGGTCCATCCTTCGCCACGTTCGCTGGCCCTGCCCCGCTCGAAAGGCTTCGAAAGGGGTACCCAAGGCCCTTGCTCGGAAGCCGGGCGAGGGCTGCTAAATCCGTGGCTGCTTAAATCGACCTCCCGGAAGTTGTCTTCGTCCCTCCGGGAAGAAGCCCGTTCACTGTTTCGCGTGCCGCGCCTCATTCCGGGAAGTTGTTTTTTCCGTCCGGGAGGGCCGTTTTAGCAGCCGGTTTTAGCAGGCCTCTCCCAGCTTCTGACTTGCATCCTTTCCGCGCGTCCTTATGATACGGGCCGATTGTTCAGGCAATGGGGCATGCGGGGGGAAACGCTCGTGCGGAGACCAAGCTCAAGCATGCGCAGGGTGCGCGTGCGCGCTCCTGTCACAAGGGCAGGGCAGGCCAAGGCATGAGCCCTTGGCCCACGTGCGTCGTGAATGGCTCTGGCTGCCATGGGGTCCTCGGCTCTGGGCAGCGATCGGCGGCGAGCGAAGGGGGGAAGTGAGAAGGATAATCATCGAGAAAAAAAACCCTAATGACATTTTGGCCTCACCGAGGCCCCCGTCTTCGCATTAGGGATAAGACATTTGGGCGGTTTGGTACGATACATCTGCAGAAAGGACTCCCTATCCCTAATGTTGTTGGCCCTCCTAACTTAGGTCCCCTCCCAAAGGGTTAGGGGGCCATTTTTGTTTATCAGAGAAGGCCGTCTCAGAAGGCGGGGGGACTTCTCAGAAGCCCTCGCGCCTTCCGAGCGAAGATTTTGGGCGTCTTCGGGGAAGGCGTGGAAGACTTCCCAGAAGGCCGGGGGTCGTCCGAGCCTTCTGGGAAGGCCTTCTCCTTCTCACTTCCCCCCCCGGGCGCGCCGCCGCAACGAGGCAGCCCGTGCCACGAGCAGGGAACCGCACTTCTGATATGGGAGGGCCCCCCTCCGCTCTCACAGGTCGCCCCCTGGACGCTGTCCTCGGGCGTGCTCCCGTCAGAACCTCCTCCTCCTCCTCTTCCTCCTCCCCCTCCACCTCCCATTCACCACTAGCCCACTCCTCCATCTCCTCCTCCTCCTCCTCCTCCTCCTCCTCCTCCTCCTCCTCCTCCTCCTCCTCCTCCTCCCCCTCCTCCCCCATTGCCCACTCTCCCCTCCCCCTCCTCCTCCTCCTCCTTCTCCTGCTCCTCTCCTCCTGCTCCTCCTCCTGTCCTCCCCGGCGCTCCCCGGCCCTCTCCCTTCTCGGGCGACTGACCCCTTGGCGACGAGGGCGCCCCCCCGGAGACCCACGAAGCAGCGGACGGCATGCAGAGAACATGTAGTCCTCCGACGCCCAACCTCATGGGCCCAGAAGTGTGCCTCTTATAAACATACACTTTTTGCGCCCAGCGCGGACTTCTTGGATCCGCGCTGGGCCCCCCGGCGGCGCCTCTGGCGCCGCCCTTGGCGCGCTCCACGCGCCAGGGAGGGTGGTCCAGCGCGGATCCGAGAAATCTGCGCGGAGCGCCAAAAGTTTATGTTTCTGCAGTCAGTTTCTGCTTCTATGAAGTCCTGCTCCTGGCATGGGCTGGGCCCAAGGCCCAAGGCTGCCTGGCAGGCGTGCAGGCCCTGATGTCACGACCTGCGCCAAGGAGCGCTGGCAGACTGACTGGGCGCGTCCAAGCCTGTCCTTCACTTACGGGTGGCGTTGCAAAAATATGGCTTCCGGTGTGGCGCCGCCGGCCCGCTTGTGGAACGCTATCCCCCCGCCTAGGGCACAGCGTGCACCGAACAAGTCCTGGCAGGGACCAGCGTGCACAGGAGGGACCCTCGCAGGGGGACCGCCTCGCTGGGATGACGTGCTTTTCGGAGATCGATGCTGCACGCTATCTTTTCAGCGCCAACCGTACGCGCAGTGGACCTGCGGAGATCTCTTGCGGGCAAGGGATGAGGAGAAGTAAGAAGTGGATGAGCAGCAGTAAGAGGAAAATTGGCATTCACGAAGTAGCATTGCAGTGGGCTGTTGTTGGTGAGCTACGGATAGCCCAGAATATTGTGCTGGATGCGCACACATGTGTCCTGACGTTGTCTTGGGCACACGCACACCTTGCACGTCTCAGCAGCCCCCAAGCCCTCAAACCTTCCAGTCTCGTCAGATAAACGACTGAACTAGATGACAGTCTTAGACATTGGTTCGCATTGATCGGCTTGGCGAGTTGTTGTGTTGTGCCACTCTTGCCGGAGAGGTTTTCCGTCTTATGCATTTGTTTCAGCCATGCGTTTGGGAGACCATTTTCTAGCATGATATTGCAGCAATGGGGTCAATCAGTTGCGTGCTACCTCTTTCCGTTACGCCCTCGAGGTGCTAACCGAAGTGTGGGTGTATGTCATGCAGTTGGAAAAGGAGGAGGAACAGTTTCGTGAGTACAAATCTTTTCTGATCGAGATGAGTAACACATTGATCCAGCATAGCGGGAGCCACGGAGTGTCCTGTTTTGGTAAAGTACCCGCCAATCGTCCGACCAGTGTGCAGGAGGTGGAGGAGGAAAAGGACGACGACGAGCAGGCAGTGGCATGTTTGCACATAGTGGGGCAGTTGGAGGCCTTCTTGAGGACTCTCGGGCTCTCGGGGGGCTTTCGAGGTCCTCGCGGAGGCCTCTCTGGTTGCGCTGTGCACTCAACGATTGAGGACACTTACGAAGCGATTGAACATGTAGTGGGCGACCTTGAAATTGTTGATAGCCAGGCCATGCTGAAGGACTGTCCGTGTGACATCGCGAGGTCAGAGTTCATCGGAATCAGGCCAGGCCCACTCGAGCGTAAGAGAAGGCAAAGGAGGCACCGAAGGAGAGGGCGAGAGAGAACGGATAATGGAGACGCAGGCGGGAAACAGGAAGAACACGCGAAGGGTGTCCGACCTATTTCCCTCCCCCTGGAATTCTACGAAGTCAACGAAGTCCACGCATTGAATTGAGGAGCATTAGACAGCCAGCAGGGGAATCAGGGCACGATCACGGTACAGCGGAGACGCCAGTCTAAACCATGGAATACGTAGGAGAGTCTGCTAATTCTGCGAGTTATGATTTCAATGACTTATCAAAATTATTATGACATTATATTGATTATAATGGGTTCGTTTTATGATGGACAGGCGTGTGATGCCCTTCCGTACCCACCCCCTCCTGCCCACAGGGATGTCGCATCATTCCGTACAGTTAGTCATCCTCTCTCCTTTGCTCCTTGCCCTCAGTCCCTCTCTTCTCCTGGTTCCCCTGGCCCTTTCCCTCCACCTCGTCCCCCCAGCCTCCCCCCGATCCCCGTGCCCACCTCCGCCTCCTCCCGCCCAGCCGGACGCAGAGCCCTCAACAGAAAGATCGGAAGCGACCCTCGAACGGGTCGTGGTGCGGGTGCCCCGTGGGACCTCGCTCTGGTGTGCGGGCCTGCTCTCCCCCGCCCCTCCACTTGGGGGAGAGGCATGGGGGATCGTTTCGTCGTCGGCCTCCGTCGTATCGCCGCGTGGCCGCTCTCCTCCTCCTCCTCCTCCCTCTCTGTCAGTGCGCTACTTTAGGATGCAACTCCTGGGAGGTTCGATTCAGAATCCCTATTCGAAAGCCAGCCTGATCCAGTGCAGTCCCTCTCAATCCAGCTGAATCTCGCTTAATCCAACTGAATCCCGCTCAACCTGGCTCAGTCACAGGCATAAGCCGCCCTAGTCCGGCTCAACGGCCCCTCAATCGGATTCAATAGCTCTTAATCTTTCTGACGTGACCTCCGAGGAGTTGCCACCTAAGTTTCTCTTCCGCCCACCCCCAGCGGCGAAAGCCGTTGGGGGTTTGGGCAGGGAGGGCGCCAACGTGGCACCGGATCCCTCACCTGTCAGGCCGTAAGGGCGGGACCGGAGCTCGGACGAGAAGGCAGGAGGGAGGAGAAGGAGGAGGAGGATGAGAGGAGAAGGAGGGGGAGGGTGAGGAGGAAGATTTGGATGAGGATGAAAATTAGGATGAGGATGGGGATGAAGATGAGGATGGTGATGGTGATGGTAATGGTGATGGTGATGGTGAGTATGATGTGATGGTGGTGGTAGTGATGATGATGATGATGATGATGATGATGATGATGATGATGATGATGCTGATGATGCTGATGATGATGATGGCGGTGATGGTGATGGTGATGATGATGTTGATGGTGATGATGACGATGATGATGCTAAGGATGATGATGGTTATGGCAAAGAGGATGACGAATATGGTGGTGATGCTGATGATCATGATGTTGATTGTGATTATGGCAATGATGATGGTGATGGTGATGGTGATAGTGATGATGATGCGGATCATGGTAATGGTGATGGCGACTGTGATTGCGATGCTGATGATGCTGATGGTGATGGTGATGATGCTGATGCTGATTGTGATGGTAATGATGATGATGATGATGATGATGATGATGATGATGATGCGACTGATGATGATGATGATGATGATGATGACGATGACGATGACGATGATGATGATGATGATGATGATGATGATGATGATGATGATGATGATGATGATGATGATGATGATGATGATGATGATGATGATGATGATGATGATTCTGATCACCTGCCGCACTGGATTTCAAGTCTCGCACGACTGAGACGGGGACCCGAGGCACCCACAGGGCCCACAGCGGCGCCCCAAGGCCCTCGCTGGCCCAAGCCAGCGCCGCCCAGAATACCAAGCCGAATCCAGGCCACGAGGGAGGGCTCCTAAGGGTTGGTCGCCCTCACACAACGTGCCGAGGCCCCTGCGCACGGCCTGCACAGAGGCGGCGTGCCAGGCCAGCAGGCCAGCACGCCGTAGAAAGAGAGAGAGAGAGAGAGCAGCCGCCTGTAGCGTGGTGACGGCCCCACGGCGTGGGGAACAGGGGGAAGTCGAGTAGGAGGGAGCCGACTACATAATCGATACGCACCGAAATAGAGATGTGTCCGTTCGAACCCCGGGCGACTCGTGAACTCGGCAGGAGATCTGAGTCCTGGAGTGGATCGATTCTGCAGCCGATGCCGTGCTCGAAGAAGGGGACGTGCGCCGGGGCGCTCCGGGCCCGCGCCCGACGGCGGAGGGCCAGCAGCGCACGGCGGGCTGCCGCAGCCGCTGGCCCCACCGCCCGGCTTCGGCGCCCCGACCGCAGCGGCTCCGCGGCCTCCCGCCGTCGCCCGGGGCGCAGCGGCTCGGGCCCTCGCGCCCCGTCGCCCCCCGTCGGGGCCGCCCCGCCACGGCCCCACGCGCGGTCCTCCTCCTCCTCCTCCTCCTCCTCCTCCTCCTCCTCCTCCTCCTCCTCCTCCTCCTCCTCCTCGGCGCAGCGCGGCTGCCTGCCGCTGCTCTCCGCGCGGGGCCCAACCACTCCGCGGGGCCGTCCGCGCAGCAGCCGCCGCAGGTCGCGCGGAGCACCGGCGCGTGGGCCGCCCTCGCGGGAGGACCACAGGCGGCGGTTCTGCGCCGTGCTGGCGTGACACCCTCGCGGCCGCCGCCAGCGGCTCGGCCACGGCTGCCCCAGCCGCGGCTGCAGCTGCGGGTGCGGCGGCGTCCTCATCCCGCGCGCCCGGCGAAGGACCTCGCCGCGTACTTTCGCTCCTTCACGGTCGGCCTGGTCTGTGCGGTTGTGTCGCTTTGCCTCTCGAAGTCGAGCCATCCGTCCAGCCGTCCGCGATGCTCCATACTCCTCGGGCCCAGGAGGCGTCCACCGCGTCCACCTCGCGCTGACCAGCTCGCGGGTCGCCCCTGGGGTCGGGTTCCTCTGCTTGCTATCCTTGGGGGCCGCGTTGCCGTGCGCGGAGACCGTCCGCCCCCTGCTCCGGCGATGCCGGCGCCCAGCGGTGGAAGTTCGCGGTCCGCTCCCCAGCGTGCTCGGCCTCGAGGGTGGACCGCGCCTGCGCGGGCCTCGGCCGCGAGCCAAGCTGGGCCGCCGGGCGCTGCCTCCGCAACGCGAGGCGATCGCGGCGACCCACCTGGCCCCGCAGCATCTCAGGAGGAAAAGAAACACACAGACACAATTAATCGTCGATTCACCAGAAAATATAGGAAAATATGGGAAGTGCGGGGAAGACAGAAACCCAGAAAATATGGGGAAATATGGGGGATATGTTTATTTGTGTGTATTTATTTGTGTGTCCCAGGGCCCCGCAGCATCGTGCTGCCCGCCTCGGCTCGCGGCGCCTGCCCTGGCGGCCCTCCGCCGCGTCAGCCAGCTCGTCCGCGACGGCCACGAGGTAGCGCGCATTCCCGCTGGCCTCGGGGCCGCCCGCTGCCTGGTTCCGCCCGTAGCCAAGCAGTGGCGAAGCGTCCTGGCTCGCCTATAGCCCTATCAAGCAATGTTCTAAGAGCCTTTTGTGGCTTCCACGAAATGTTCTTAGAACATGTCTGGCGGAGTCTGCCTTGTAGTCACACATCGGGTGTATGTTCTAAGAGCCTTTAGGTTCTTAGAACATTTTTGGGTTCTAAGAGCATTTCGTGGTTGGACTATAGGAATGCCGGGACGGTCGGTCCCTGCTCAAGGCAGTGGGCCTGGATCCCGTTCGGGTCGTCGACGAGGGAAGTGCTGCAGAACTCGGCCTCGGCCACAGCTCCAGCGCTCCCGCGCAGACTGTCTCCGTGGCCTCGGGGCCGTCGGCGGCCCGCTCGCCAAGCTCGGCCAGCTCTGGCGGCGGCGGGGTCACCTGGCGCGTTGGCCTGGTCGGCCTCTCGCGCGGGAAGGGTCTACCGAGCATCTTCTTTGGGTGGAGGGCACAGGGTGAAATCTGGAATGCCGTGTCGATGAATTTTCGAGGCTTGAATCTGCAATCGGTGAATCACAAGACGGATTGATTTTCGAGGTGCCAAAGCCCATCTGCATTTCACCCTGATCCCTACACCTTAAGAAAATGCTCAGGTCTAAGCCTCTTCAGGCTCCCAATGGGCTCTTCGGTCATGCGCCCGTTCAGCACGAGCTTCACCGCGCAGTGTGGGCGGAGGGGTCCGAGCTCCACTGCGCTGCAGCTCCTCACCGCGTTGTGCAGGCTTTTGCGCATTATGAGGTCGTCCAGGTTGGTCGGCGCCGCCGCCTGGAAACAAGTGGCGCCTTCGGCGGATGGCACGATGACGCCGCCCTCTGCCCGCAGCCACCACTCTGCCTTCTCGCAGAACGCGTCGGGCGCCTCGTTGCCCTTCCGCACCTCGCTGGCCACGGCGACCATCCCGCGGCCCTCGCCGCAGGCTGCTCGGGTGCTGCCGCGCGGGGAGGCATTGACCAGTCCCCTCGTGCTGGGCACGGCGAGCCCTACGCCTGCCGATGGCGCCCGCCTGCGGCCCCTGCCGCCGTTGCCAGCTGCCCACTGGTGCGAGGGCCGCCTCGACGCCAGCGCGCTTGCACCAGGCCCCCTGCACGCTGATTTCGCGCGCGTGGAGGCGCGTCTTCTTTAGCATCCAGGCGTCAGCTTTGTGGCTCTCCACGAACCCGCCACCGGCCTCGCCCTCGTGCCAGAGCTGCGCGAGCGGCCCCCAGCCCAAGCCATTCACCGTCATGCTATCGAAAGTCTCGCGCCCGCCTGGGCGGGCCCGCCTCATCCTGGCCCGCTGCGGGCTGGGGGCGGCTGCGGGCTGCGGGGGGGAGGGGATGGCGGCGGCGGCTGCAGCGGTGGCTGCGCTGGTCCGCGGCCGCTCGCCGCGGCTAGCTGGGGGCAGCTTGTCGAGGTACAGTGGCACCGCGGTCTGCGCCGCCGCCGCCGCCGTGTTTGTCACCCTTGATGACTCCAGGACGCTCACCTGCCTCGGCGCGAGCCGCAGTGACGACGCCGCGAAGCTGCTCGTGGCTGAGCGGCGGGATAGTGCACTCGGCGCCACCAGCACCAGCCACACGCTCAGCCATGGCCGTCTCCAGTACAGCCTCCATCTCCTCGTCCTCCAGGTTGTCGATTATCTCCGCCTCGGCTTGGGCGGGCGCGACGGCGTGGCGGCTGGCTTTTGGTCGCTGGCGCCGTTGGGCCCCGCGGGCGCCGCGTGTGCTGCTGCAGCTCTGCGGCGTCCTCGCCGCCGCCCTCCCTGGCCGCCGCCAGCTGGAGGCTGCCGACCGACTCCAGGAGGAGCTTTTCTCGCTCTCGGCCTTGGTGGTGCCCACCTGCGCGGCTGCCACTTGCGCGCGCTCCTCGTTGAGGGCGGCCCGCTCCTGCTGGGTGGCCTCGAGCTCCTTCTGCGCCGCCGCGAGGGCCACCTCTCTGGCCGCAACGTTCCCTTTCTTCGTGACGATCCGCGGATCGAGCTGCCTCAGCTTGGTGTCGATGGCTCCTAGCCGCTCGCTCCTCGGCCTGTCGTCGTCGTCGTCGTCGTCGTCGTCGTCCTCCTCCTCCTCCTCCTCCTCCTCCTCCTCCTCCTCCTCCTCCTCCTCCTCCTCCTCCTCCTCCTCCTCCTCCCCCATAAGAAGTCTGGGTCTGCGGCACAAACCAATCGCAGGGGATTTGCTAGTCTCACGCGCAGCTCCTTCGTAGGTGTTGACGTTGACCCCCTTATGCGGATGTCCTTGTCCTTGTCCTCCTCCTCCCCCTCCTCTTTCTCCTCCTCCTCCTCCTCCTCCTCCTCCTCCTCCTTCTCTTCCTCCTCCTCCTCCTCCTCCTCCTCCTCCTCCTCCTCCTCCTCACACGTCCGCCGTGCCGAGCGCCTCCATCTTGGCGATGAGGGGCCGCAGCCCGTCCAGCCTGCTGCCATCCTCCGCTGCTTGCTGGCCCGCGGTGCCGATCCCCGAGGCGCCGCGGGACGCCGAGCGCCTCAGCTCCTTGACCTGCTTTCGGAGCCCTCCGGCCTGCCTCTTGAGCTTCTCGGCGCCGGTCGCCCCGCTCCGGGGCTCGGAGCGGGGCCGCCCGCCCCACGGCGGCCGCTGGGTTGTGCCGCACGCCCTGCATGCGGTGCGCGGTGCCCAGGTGCCCGTCGCGCCCCACGAGCAGGACCAGGGCGCCTTGCTGCCGCCGTGGCCGCCGCGGGCCGCCGTCCTTCCCGGGGAGGAGCAGGGGCTCTGGACGCTGGCCGTGAGGCCGTGCAGAGTCCAGGAGGCTGGCGCTACCTGCCAGGACGCTGAAATAAGGAACGCCTCGGGTGCGGCAGGGGCTCGCTGTTCCTAAAGCTCCTCCGTGGCCCCCCCTCCATCACTCCTCGTGCACCTAGGCGCTTCTGGGGCCAAGAAGGGGCTTCGTTCCTTATATAGCGTGCCTTCTGATAGTACCTCGACTGTATCCGCCACATGCGTCTGGAGCCTGTCCTTCTGCTTGCACGCCCACGCCGCCAGCAGCAGCCGCGCCCCAGGACGATCGCGGAGCGCGCGGTTGCGTCACGCTGCTTCGCGCACCTTTGTTGCGCTGGTCTCAGCGCGAGAACTCGCGCCAGCCTGGCTGCCGCACCCAAAGCCCTAGAGCCAAAACTATGCTAGTGGTGGTGATGATAGTGATGCTGCTGCTGCTGATGACGATGCTGATGCTGATGCTGATGCTGATGCTGATGCTGATGATGGTGATGATGCTGATGCTGATAATGATGTTCATTGTGATGGTGATGCTGATGCTGATGACGATGATGATGAGGATGAGGATGAGGATGAGGATGATGAGGGTGATGCTGATGATGATGCTGGTGATGATGCTGATGATGATGCTGATGATGACGATGATGATGATGATGATGATGATGATGATGATGATGATGATGATGATGATGATGATGATGAGCAGAATGAGGAGGAGGAGGAGGAGTGTGATGATGATGATGAGGAGGAGGAGGAGGAGTAGGAGGAGGAGGAGGAGGAGGAGGAGAATACAGAGAAGGAGGCGGAGGAGGCGGAGGAGGAGGCGGAAGAGGAGGAGGAGGAGGAGGAGGCGGAGGAGGACGAGGCGGAGGAGGAGGAGGAGGAGGCCCTCCGCCCTCGATACAGAGGAGGAGGCGGGGGAGGAGGAGGCGGAGGAGGCGGAGGCGGAGGAGGAGGAGGAGGAGGCCCTCCGCCCTTCCACCCTGCCTCGCCGCCCCAGCAGTCGAAGCCGCGACCGCCAGCCAGCGGGGGCGCTGGCGGCAGGGCGCCGGGGCCCCAGGGACCAGGACTTCTGCGAGCCAGGATCTGGCCAGGGTCCAGCTGGAGGGTCGAATGGGGAACAGACGTCGGCGCTCGCGCTGCATCTTCGGGGGACCTCGCCTGTCCCCCAAAGTCGGTGTCTTGTCTCGTGCCCGACGCGGGCTCGATCCGGACTCGACGCGGAGTTGGCGCAGATTCGACGCGGATTCGACACGGATTCGACACGGATCGGACGAGGCCGAGATGGATTCGACACGGATTCGACGCGGGTAGGGCCGCGACGTGACAGACAAGGTCCCCCGAAGATGCAACATAACGATTTTGTTGCTCGTCCTGGAAAGCCTTCGTCACCACGGCTGGATTCTCCGTGGTCGGAACGGTCAGAACGCACCCCACAGGAGGTCTGGGGAGCTGACACGGCCGCAGTTTTTTTGTTCTCGGGCGTGCCAAGAAGTTCTGGTTCATCTGAGTTCCCGCTTGCCAGGGGTCGTGTGCCATGGCGCTGGTCTGCAGCGGCCGCGCTCCTGGTTGCAGCAGCGCCCTGCTGCAGCCCCGATGCGCGGGTCTCTCCGTGAGGCCCTTCGGTGCTGCCCCGTCCCGAGACTCCGAGACGAGACGCTTTTTGATCGGAGGTTGGTAGACCTTCTGCCCTGACACGTCGATTAGTGAACTGGCCGTTTTCGGTTCGCGAGAGGGCGTCGCGGCCGTCATTTTTGCGGGTCCAGGTCCGTCGGTTTCGGTCCAAGGCCGTTTTCACTAAGGGGAGGTGTATGAAAGGGAGGTTTGTCCACCGCCGAAAGAAGTTCTGGTTCATCTGAGTCCCCGCTTGCGGGGTCGTGGGCCATGGCGCTGGTCTGCAGCGGCCGCGCTCCTAGTCGGAGCAGCGCGCCTGCTGCAGCCCCGACGCGCGGGTCTCTCCGTGAGGCCCTTCGGTGCTGCCCCGTCCCGAGACTCCGAGGCGAGACGCATTTGGAAACGGTCCAGCACATCGCCCGTGCAAGAGTTCACAACCGAGGAGGGGTAGCCTCAGTGGCGACTGCAAGGGGGGCATGGGCTCGAGGTGGGACGCATCGACCCCGTCTGCAACGCCGATAGGGCCTGGATAGCCTTAAGTCGGGCCTCTCCCCTCTACAGGGGGAATGCTGAAAATACAAAAAATATAGCCTGTGGACGATCTGTTTAGTTGTTTGGTTTGTTTTTTGTTTGAAAGTATGTTTTGAATATTGTTTATTTTTCGCCCGAAATCCCCATGTAGGAGGACACGCCCGACTTAATGATAGCCCACCGCGCCCAGGAACGTCTGGTTTTGCGATCGGGGCCCTATAGCCGATCTGCCAGCGATGTATCGCTTATTCCAGGTCGATGTCCTCCCCCCCCCCTCAGCTGAAGCCGGTGCCACCCCCCCATTGCTCCCCCTCGTAAACCTTGAAGTCTTTTGTTGTTGGAGACGCATCGCTTGGAAATGTCTGAATTGTCGGAGGGCCTCCAGCGGTTTGCGGCTGTTGACGGCTCACGTATCCCCACCAGCCCGTGTAGAAACTATTCTTCTGCAATTCTTTCTGGAAAAGACATACGGAAGAGTGCGGACACCAGTAGAACCGATCAATTGTATAGGGTAGGTGCGCTGATTGGTGCGGCTAGCATCGCTTATTGCAGAGGCAAAGGCCTTACGGCTGGTGCCGCCGATCCTGAAGGACGACGACGACGACGATGACGACGACGACGCTTTGGCCTCTTGGGGCCATCTTGGGAGTGATCTTTGAGCTCTCTTGGAATTCTCTTGGGCGCCTTTTGGGGGGCTTCTTGGGCGCCTCTTGGGGCCTCCTGTGGGTATCTTGGGGCGGAAGGTGCGAAATGTCGGTTGAGATCCCCCCTCTTGGGAGTGTCTTAGGGCCTTCTTGGGGACCTCATGGGCAGTCTTAGTGGACGTGTTGGGCCCTGTTGGGGGCCTTTTGGGCTGCCTTGGAGCGGTATTGGGGACTTCCTGGGTTGTCTTGGAGCATCGGAAGCCTGAAAAGGCGAGAACGCGAAAATCATTCAAGCATTCATGAAACATGATTTACTTTGGCCTCTTGGAGACCTCTTGGAGGTCCTCTTGAAGACTTCTTGGGACGTCTTGGGGTGTCAATGGCTTTCTCGAGGGCATCGTGTGCGGTTCTGGAGTGATCTTGGGCCGTCGGAGGGCCCTCGTGGACCGTCTTGGACGTACGTTTCCGAACCAGCGCTAAATGGGGCCGACAATCGTTCGAAATGGGAACGGTTAGGGAGCGTATTCTGACCCAGCCCCCCCCCCAGGACCTCCCCCCGGACCTTCCCTCATGCGCGCCGAACCGTTGGACGCATGGCAATCGACGAGGAGCAAGTGGTGCATCGTGCACTCAAGTTGCAAAATCGTTCGACCCCCTCCCCAAGAGTCCTCTGGTACACAGGAGGCGTTCGGGAAGCAGACATCCTAGCGAGTAATTGGCCATTCGGTGATGATTTGAATGTCTTGCTGATTCGGTGATTGGCCGCGGCCATTGGGCATCGGTGATTGGCCATTCGGTGATGATTTGACCATTTGACCACTGGCCATTGGGCACCCATCCGCTTCTCTGTTGAATGGTTTCGCTCGTGTTGATTGTTACAGCGTGTCGAAAGCATCTGGGGTCGGATGGTTTGGTTGAATTGTGATGCGTGCAATTTGAAATTTAAGATAAACCGATGCCACGAATCCAAATGAGCGAGCGTGCATGATTGTATGATGGTCCATCGGTTTGCAGGTTCATCGAACTTTCTGCTATTGACCGTCGTGTGGTGTTCAACCTGCTGCGCAAGCACCTTCGTGTCACGCAAGTGCTACTCACGAGACGCCTTCGTCTCCATTGCGGCTCACAAAGGCGAGCGGGCTAATGTGACGCGTTGTTTGGCAGATCGCTTGTGTTTCCTGCAACTCCTCGTCACCATGCTGCTGCGATCCCTCCTCCTTCCCCCAAGCTAGAGGCGCTGGCGCGGATGGCAGTGCTCTGGCCTGCGTGTGCGATGACGGCGACTTGCAGAAGGAGGCGTTGGAGATCCTGCTGACGATGATAAACGAGGTGGCGCGCGTCGTGGCAACAATTAGGACGGACGGTGGTTTATCGGTTTCGGCTTCTTGGGGCTCTCACCATACCCGGGACCGTCAGAAAACGACTCAGGATGAAAAACCGGTTCCGGGGAAGGGGTCGAGTCTTCCGGGGACCGCGCATTACCAACACCAGGACGTCGATTCTATGCACGGTCTGGCATTTGATCTGGCCGAACTGCGTGGCTTGGCCCTCGCCAAGCTGGTGGTTCGGTGCGCGCCGAAGCGAAGAGAGCCCGTGCATTGGCCGCTTGCCAGTTAAGCAACATCGACGTTTCTGGAGAGGCTGGGTGATGCAATGGCTAGAGTGTCCATCCCCCAGTAGCTGGTTGGTCACAGGACTGAGGGCGATGTTATCGCAGCGAACCCATGCACCAAGCAGCAAGAAGCGCCCTGGACTGCAAATGAGGCCTCCCCCGCCCTCTGCCTCCTCATCCTTTCCTCTTCCTGCCCCTCCTCGTCCTTTTCCTCCTCGCTGACCTTCTCCTCCCCTTCCCAGGGATGGAAGGTGGGGAGAGGTCATGTTGGGGTACATTGTCAGGCACAACCCTGGTTCTTTTTTGTTTAATGTTCTTAATGGTCATGCTTCATGTGATTCAATTATTTTGATGTTCTTTTCATACCCTTTAACCAGAAGGGAGGAGAGAGAGAGAGAGCATGATAAAGGTGAAGAGATAAAAGGAACACAGAGCACGAAACAGGGCTGGGGGCGGTAGTAGAGAGAGGAGTGGGCAAGCTACAGGCCTCGTCAAAAATAATTCGAATCGCCGTTCAACATCGAATTGAAGCGTCCGATAGTTTGGGCACTTGCCAGCACATGCGTCCTGCAATGCTGTGAGGGCGCTGTCGAATTTAGGACACCCCTGCGCGTTGGCCAAGCGCCTCATGCTAGCGTTGAGTAGCACCTGCAATTGCCGAACATTATCCCACTGCGACCCTACCTAGGAGTTGGAGCCGCTAGGAAAACAGCATGAGTAGTAACGGTACAGCTGAGCTAAAGCTAAGCTAAAGCTATGCTAAAGCTAAGCTGAAGCTAAGCTAAAGCTAAGCTGCAGCTGAGCTGAAGCTAAGCTAAAGCTAACATACAGTTAAGCTGAAGTTAAGCTAAAGCTAAGCTCAAGCTAAGCTCAAGCTAAGCTCAAGCTAAGCTAAGCTAAAGCTAAGCTAAAGCCAAGCTAAAGCTAAGCTAAAGCTAAGTTAACGCTAAGCTAAAGCTAAGCTAAAGCTAAGCTACAGCTAAGTTAAAGCTAAGTTAAAGCGAAGCTAAAGCGAAGCTAAAGCTAAGCTACAGCTCAGCTAAAGCTAAACTAAAGCTAAGCTAAAGCTAAGCTAAAGCTAAGCTACAGCTACTGTAAGCTAAAGCTAAGCTAAAGCTTAAGCTAAAGCCCAAGCTAGAGCTAAAGCTAAAGCTCCGAGGGGACTGGGGGAACCGCGGGGCGGATCCTGGGAGAACCGCCTGGGGCGATTTACATTGCCCGGCCCCTTTAAGGTTACCCCTGTGCGACCCTACCTAGAAGTTGGAGCCCCTAGGAAAGCAGCATTAGTTGCTATGCTATGCTATGCCATGGTATGCTATGCTGCGCTATGCTATGCTATGCTATGCTATGCTATGCTATGCTATGCTATTCTATGATATGCTGCGCTATGCTCTGCTCTGCTCTGCTATGCTATGCTATGCTATGCTATGCTGCGCTGTGCTATGCTGTGCTGTGCTGCGCTATGCTATGCTATGCTATGCTATGCTGCGCTATGCTATGCTGGGCTGTGCTATGATATGCTGTGCTGCGCTATGCTACGCTATGCTGTGCTCTGCTATGCTATGCTAAAGCTCAGCGAAGCTAAGATGAAGGTAAGCTAAGCTAAGCTAAACCTGAGCTAAGATGAAGCTAAGCTAAGCTAAGATGAAATAAGCTAAGCTAAGATGAGATAAGCAACGCTAAGCTAAGGGGACGTAGCTGAGGGAACCGCGGGGCGGATCCTGGGGGAACCGCCCGGGGCGATTTACACTGCCCAGCACCTTTCAGATAGAGAGTAAGAACCCTTCTAGGCAGAGCCTAGGTAGGGAATAGAGAGTAAGAACCCTTCTAGGCAGAGCCTAGGTAGGGAACAAACACCGTCCAACTATGTTTGACGAGTCTTGTAGGTGCACAAGCGTCATATCTGACGTCATACCCGTCCTTCCCATCCCTAACCATTGCGTAGATCTCCTCTCTGTTCGCACAGTCGGATGTCGAACAGGGCAATGATCCCGAGAGGATGCGCGATGCAGGGTACAGCACGGCATAGCATGGCATCGCGTGAGAGCGCGACTCATGTCGACAACAAGATCAGAGGGAAACAAGAGATGGCACGGGACGGGGAATGCGTTTGTAAAGCGGGAAGCACAAACTTATTTCAGCGCTGCAGTTGGAACACGATCTCGAAGGACCGACACCGCGGAAATGAGCCCAGCGCTGCAGTGCGAGCACGACTTGAGAGGACCGGAAGCGCGGAAACGAAGCCAAAGCGTTGCAGCAGGAGCACGATTTGGAAAAGCCGGAACAGTGACATGAGGTCAGCGTTACAGAGCGATCACGATTTGGAAAGGCTGGGAACTTGAAAATGGAGCCACCGCTGCAGCGGGAGCTGCTCTGCCCTGGTATGTTCTGTGATGCTTTCTTTGTTGACGGAACGTTCGGAGCTTTCCGCGGGCTTCTAGGATCGGCGCTGGACAGCCCTCCCTGGCGCGCGGGGCGCGCCAGGGGCGGCGCCAGAGGCGCCACAACGATCTGAACCGATGTTCCGGTCGCGCGATGCGGCCCGATGTTTGTCGGGGGCGGAAAAGAGGGGGGTGATGACTAGGGGGGGGTGGATATCATGGCGGGGGCCATGATATTTCCCCAGATTTCATGGCGCCTCTTCTTATTTCATTACGTCCCTGGCCCCCCCGCTGGGCCGCGCACGTGCCGCCGGTCATGATTTGCACCCCCCCCTCTTGGACATCCCCCTCTTTGCCGCTCCCGAGTTTGGGCGCCTTTTCGTCCTACCGCGGGAGCGCCGTTCTGAAAGGACTGGAAACGTTCGGATTGGGCAGGGCGCATATGGATGATTGGCTCGCCGGCATCCCCTGTGACAGAAATCAGTGCGCGGAAGACGCCAGGACACCTCACCGCCGTCTTCGGGGAAGGAGGGCAGAAGCATTCCGATGGTGCAGTTGCAGAGGAGGGGCGGGTGGAGGGAGGAACGCGCGCCGATGGAGAGGGGAGGGCGGAGGCGCAGAGGGGAAGGGGGAGCGCGGACGGGAGGAGTGCGGAGTGCGGAGGGAGCAGGGAAGTGAGGACGGAGGGGGAGGGATGCCGGTTCGAGGTGCGGGTGAAGGAGCGCTCAGGGGTGCGGATGCAAAAGCAGACGCCCCTTTCCCACAGTTCGTCGTCGTGTCGGGCGGAGGCGCAAAAGGACGAGCAGAGGAGGATGAGATGGAGGGTCAGAGTGAACCCACGGTCCGTCAGCGATGTTTCAATACATCCTTCAGCGACGATGTCATAGCCATTGGTTCCTGCACCTACAAGAAGTACTCTTCCCTACTGGAAGCCCCCACTTCAAAGACGAGAGGCCTATGGGCTTGTCATTCAAGCGATCGACCCATGTTGAAATTAAGGCGGCCACCACCTTCCAAGTTGCAAGTGGGCCGCGGGGTAGTGACTGTTCTCTTATTACTTCCGGACGTAACGCATTTGATCCCCCCCCTCCCCCCCACATAACGGTAACTAACGCCAGGAAACTTGCTACAGGCGTGAGCGTGTGCAGTTTCCAAGAGAGGAGGTGGAGGAGTAGGAGCAGCAGTAGCAGGAGCAGCAGCAAGAGGTGGAGGAGGAGGAGGAGAAGGATAATGAGGAGGAGGAGGAGGAGGAGGAGGTGAGGAGGAGGGAGGAGGAATTGTGTAGGAGGTGAGGAGCGGGAGGAGGGGGAGGATGAGGAGAAGGAGGAGGAGGGAGAGAGGAGGAGGATGAGGAGGAAGAGGAGGAGGAGGAGGAGGAGGAGGAGGAGGAGGAGGACGAGGAGATTTTTTTGTTTCTCTCTCTCTCTCTTTCTCTCTCTCTTTCTCTCTCTCTCTCTCTCTCTCACTGCCCATTCAAGCAACCTCTAGAACAGAAGTCCTTCTGAACATTTGTTCTGGGTGGGGGGGATCCTTCAGAACCCTTACCCTCTCTAGTCAGTTCCCGTCCGCGGCGGCAGCAAGGCAGATGCGAGTACTGCCTCGCCTGCACGGGGGCGCGGCCCGGCGAGCAGCCTCAGGGCTGATCTGTGTTTTTTCCACGAACGAGTTCACAATGCACTGAGACTCCATGCGTGCAGAGATCCCAATCATTGAGATACTATGGATATGGATGCACCAAGAAGCAATCTTCCCACAAAAGGCGAGATCGTTTGATGGTAGTCCACGGGTCCATCCCCCTTGGCCTACCAATTAGCGCGAAATTCGTCATTAACACTGGGCCGTGCACAAGCCACGCTCCCCAGTGCTGGTAAGTCCTGGTAAGCCTCAGATTCACAACTCCCATCAATAGAGACAATACTTGAAACAGCCCACGAGGCATCTGCATCATAAATCCCATACGCGGCAACGGTATGAATCTGTCCAATCAATGTGCATGAGATCTGGCTCCGCAAAGATAGCGAGCTCAGTTATGAACGTGTACAGCAGCTCAGGAAAGGGTGATATCCATCAACTGCACACTTCACTTCACAACTCATTTACGGCGCTCTCCTCCACGGCCAAGCTGTCGTACTAGATTGCCTCGTGGGGCTCGGCCTGCTAGGATTTGACCCCACATGGGTCTGAACGCTTCTGATAACATCACCTCCACTGGAATACGCACGCCTTCGATCTGCAGGTGGTTCGTTGGCATCTCCACTGGCGTCGGCTGGAGGAGTGGGTTCTCGGCTCCCTGCGGGTTCTCGTCGCCCTGGGGGGCCCAGACCTATCGGCATCTCGCCGTGCTTGTCGATCGACTTGGGCAACACGGGGGTCTACTCGGCAATTGAACCTAATGCGCACGTTGGTTTCCTTGCCTGGCTTCTGAAACGTCGGAAGAAGCAACAGTTCTTTGACCCACCTCGCCCCCCCTGCGGGCCCTGAATTGTCTAGCATCACTATGAGCCTGGCCAGACCTGCCATTATCATCTGAAACCGTGCCGAAGAATCCTTGCGCTCGCAACTAAGCATAACGTCGAGAGCCCCTGAAAGGCAATGCCACGCTGGCGGGCCGTGGTCGGTGTCTAGCTGCTGCTTGCGCTGCTTGAGGTACGCCTGGAAGTACTTGCTGATCTCGCTGGACACTGCACTCCTCTTGTTGATCGATACCGTGCTCAGGGCCTCATTTCCTAGCGCACGAACTCGACTCTCGAGTTAAATGAGCAGGGCCTCCATGATCTCGAGCGTCTTCTCCGCGCCTGGGCTCCCCTCGTCCTCGTCGTCCTCCGCCCCCTTCAGCTTCTTGTCGGGGCCTCCTGCAACTGCGAAACTGGCTCTAAGTGGCCTCGCTGGTCTCGCGATCCAATTCGAGCCCTTGCTCTTGTCCCCCATGGCACCGCTGCTCCTTGATATGGAATGACGGTAGAAGAAAAGGTTTGATGCGTTCTCTCGCGTGCTCGCAATATTCGGCCGCGGAACTGAACTTCCCAAGGCAAACAACACGCTCGAGTCTAGGTTCAACGAGCTCCGGAACGAACCGTGAACGACTTCGAGGGCAATGCTGTTGACCATCACTTTCAAAGATGCGTTTTCTTGGAACACCTTGATCTCGAAGCGTGGTTTCACACTGTACACAATCATTCGTGTTGGTGGGAACTTTTGCTACATGTGCTCTGCCATGCGTGCCTCCGACCCAGGACGCAATGCGTGCATGCAACTGTTTTCTGCCGGCCATGAGGGATTGCAGACGGTATCATCATCCCACAGCTCTTTACATATGTGTGCTCCACCTTCGCGCTCTTGCGACGGCGTTGCCTGTGCGTCAGCCTGCGCAAGAAACCAACGAGCTCGTAGGTCATTCATTCATGTCGATGCTGCAGAAGTCTTCGAATTCTGCAAACAGCATGGCAATGGTGGACCTGCGTTCGCGCAAGCGCGCTCCTGACTCGATGTCTTGAAGAGTGTCAGCATCATCCTGAGCCTGGCGTGCCCAGGGATTGGCCTCGTCGGCCACTCGACCCTCGGCATCGAAAACGGGATCGTCGAACTCCGTATTCTCCGGAGGCCACTGAAAGATATTGTGCGTCATCGTCTCGATACCGAACCAAACTTCGAAGCCGCTTCAGCCCCCTGATCCTAAGTTCCAGGAGTAGTGGGGCCATCCTAAATTCAGCCAGCACGCAGTTTCGGGAGACCGTCTTCTGATGTTGTGCCCCGGGGTCCCAGTAGGCGGCCCCATTGAGGATGGCCCTGCACTTCCTTGCGACGTAGCCCTGCAGGTGCCTAAGATCCCCTTCCCCGAGAGGACCTGACTCATGGGCCGCAGCCTCCAAGCCCGAGAGCGCCGCGTTGACCAGGGGCCCCTTGACCGTGGCCCGCTGCATGCCGAGGATGGCCTCATAATACCAAAACCTGCCCATGATATGCAACGCGGCTTTCGCGGCATTCAATCGCCTGTGGAGCTCGGGCCCAGGGGCGCAGGTGGCTGCCTGAAGCCCCCCCTAGCTATCTGCAGCGATGCATCGTGCGACTTGCTGCTCCCTTGACAAGACCTCGGCGCAACGCGCGTTGAACAATGCGGGCGCCGCGGCCACGAAGATAAGAAATGTTCTCCTGTTTTGAGGCATCCTGTCCTGCACCAACCCTCCCAAGCCCATCACCCGCCGCCTAATTCTTGAGCTGGCCCCCCCTGATGACCGCATCCTGCAGCTCGCCCTCTCCCTCCCCCAGCACCTTGCAGGCGATGTCGTCGACGTAGCCAGCCATGGCAAACTGCCCGACCCAATCCGCATTCCATGGAAGGGCTGCTTCCAGAAACTAATGCCAACTCTTAATGGCCGTCAAGTCGGCATAGACTTCTAAAACTGGCTCCGAGCACGCGCGGCCGAACAATTGCGCTGCTCCAGCGCCCCTAGGAAACAAACAACGTTTTGCCTGATTCCAAAACGAGCCCGATTCATCTTCCAGGAGAGAACTAGTGTGAGATATCCGGCCCATGATAAAAAAATCCGATCTTCTGGACCATAGCAGGAACCAGTGCACTCGAAAACTTGATCGTGAAGCACAGTACAGTAGGCGTTGACCGCGTCGTGGCACCTCTGCAATTGGGAAATGCCAGCTGCTTGGATTCTGAAACTGCCGGCCACCAGAACTCCCATCGCTGTTTCTCTCCTCCGCCTCCTTCGACCTCCATGCGCCCAGTCAGGCGGCGTCCACCTCGGGGTCTTCCTAGCCAAAACAGCACCGTGAAACGCGCGCCCAAGGGTACACATCACCATGATTAGCTTCTCCCCCTTCCGTGTCCAACTTCGATTTGTTTTGGGTGTCCTAGCTGCTTGGGCCAATTGCCACGCTACTGAGAATCTCCTATACTGGCGGCAGGTGGTCACCAACGCTTTGAGCATTCGTGTGTTTCATTGATGCCAGGGAGTGCTTCTTCGAATCTTAATGCATACCGAGCTCGATGTTTTCGATCCTTGGTCCACTTGGGGTGTAGCACTAGCCGTAAACACCCTGGTGGTGTACTCCATCTTGGCCAAGTGCGCCAATATCTCAACTTCCAAGCGCTCTTCGAAAGCTCATCAAGGTCCTCAGCCGCCAAAAAAGCCGCTTCGCTAGCCTCGAGAGGAACTCGCTCGCAGGAGTGGATATCGAAATCATGGTGTTGGGGGCCTTGCTCACGGCAGAGCATCGTCCTAATAAGGGGTCTCTCCTCATCTTGTGGGTCCAACTCAAGGCCGACGCTGCTGAACCTGGAAGAACTGCAAAGCGGCGCTGCCGTGGCCCACGCCTACGGCATGCTAACAACCTGGCCAGCTTCTGAACGAGCTAACTTGTCTGCTCTTTGGCTGCTTGTCGAATATCTTTACATCTGCCCTGCTGTATGTCATGCCAGTGCTGTTGGCTATGCTGTCGCATCTGCTTGCTCAGCTCATGCACCCTCCTGCTCTGCTCCTCCACGTTTTTCAGCTCAGCTCGTAGGGGTCGTCTTGTTGCTAGTAGGGCTCGTAGTTCCACTACATGTTGCGTGAATGGTTCCGTATACGTAGACGACCCATGAAGCACATTCATTACCTAATCGTTTAGGATCGCCATGCAGATTTCATTCATCTTGTCTACCTTGCCGCCTGCCCTCGCCTCGTTCGATTCCTCGCTCTTGTGCCCCGTGCGCACACATTGGTACAAGGCTTCGCGATTGGGCCTCGGCCCTTTGCAATGCATGGGCTCACTCGTGAGCTGCATGAGAACGTTGATTGAAACAGGGCGATGGCCCCGTGCCTCATTGCCACCAGCAAGTTGCAAATTACGCGCAGACTGACTCAAAATAAGAACCTTCCCCACTGTTTTGCAAAGACCCTTTGGAAGCATGGTGTGATCGATATAGCTCGAGCCGCCTTGATTGGAGATGAAGGTGGGCGCCGTGTCGTAGTGCGTGGTGGTGGCCGTCATCTCCCAGCCTTCAAGAAGTGGCCTCAATCTGGCTGAATTGGGTGTGATTTTTCCACGGCCGAACCTCGCAGCAACGTGATCATTGTCCGAATACGGGGAAGCACCATTGACGTCGCTGCAAATGATGGGGATAGCTCCACGCTCCCTGAAGAAAGCCATCGCCTCCGCAACCCAGTGGCTGATCATCTCTAGGGTTCTCTCATAGAGGGCTCGGCCTGCTCTGCTCGTCTCGCGAGGCGGATAATATACTGACACTATCCCACGAATAATTCCACATCGCTGAAATAGAACTCCTATGCAACGGCCCCGAATAGATTTCGGTACTGGTAGAAACTCGCTTGAGAGAGCCGGGGGGAGACCTGCTTCTTCGAACCAAAAGGGTCACTCCGCACGCTTTGCTCGCCATCGCTCCCCAGGAATAGCCTGATTCGATGGTCCAATATTTTCCGACCGTCCCCCGCTCCTCCCATTTCCCACCTCAATTGAGTCCCAGTGAGAGAGACTATGTCCTTGACCCCCAGCTCCTTCATGATATCTGTGAGTCTGGCGTATGTGTTGGCTGCCGTCGGGTTGTACTGCACAATACGCACGAGCCCCGCCGACATCGCATCAGGGCGCTAACCGCCGCCTGGCGCCGCGGGCTCTCGGAGGGGTGTATGCCCCTCGAGGAGTGTGTGGATTGGGCCGCTTCGTGGGTGGCGCGCGTGCTAGCGCCAGGCCTGGGCCACCTGGAGGAGGAGGAGGAGGAGGAGGAGGAGGAGGAGGAGGAGGAGGAAACGGAGAGGGTGAAGGAGAGGGTGAAGGAGGGGGAGGAGGAAAAGGAGGGGGCAAAGGAGGGGGAGGAGGAGGGCGAGGACGTCGACGACCGACGTGGCCCAGAGGCCCCGAGAGGTGCACGCAGACACGGAGGCCTTGTGGGGCACACGGTTGTTGCAGCTGCTGTTGCGGCAACAGGTGGTGTACAGAAACGTTGTGGTGCACGCAGGCATCGGGGTGCACGCAGGGCGGGGGGGTCACACAGATACTGTGGTGCACGCAGGCACGGTGGTGTACACAAGCGCTGCGGTGCACCTGGTTGCTTTTTGCACGCGGGCATTGCAACGCACGCCAGCGCAATTGTGCTCGCAGCGCTGTCGTGTACACAACCACTGTGGTGCATACGATGCTGGTGCACTGTGGGCACTCGGTTGCTGCGGCGGCCCCAGCGCGGGAGCTCAAGGGTGAATGCGCCCAAGAGGGGTTACTTTTGTTCACCGTTGATTTGCAAACTCGGTCCCGCCGGGAGAGACGACTATTCAATATTGGGCCGAGAGCCTTCCCGTTTTCCTGAGCCTTGATCGTTGTTGATTGAAAGGTTCACGCTGCGTCCGAAACCAACTTCCAAGCCATCACGAGTCCAGCGAACTGGACACCGGAATCCGCAGTCCAACTTCGTTTTTTTGCGTTTGGCCGCAGGTTGTTCACTACAGTTGGCGCGAAGGTCACAAGCCTTGTTGTAGAAGTGCTCACCACATTGGATCGTCGGCCCTTCGTTTCGGGTACCTGGACGGGGCCTTGAGCTTTCGGCGGAATGGCTGAGGTTCTCGACGTACGTTTTTGCGGCCTTGTTCTGGCTCTCCGCGTGTAGGCAAACATCGACCAGTAAACACGTTTGTACGCTTGTACTGCCACCTACCACGACCTTTCACTACCCAGCACTACCTACCTTTACTAGTACCTATTAGTACCCACTAGTTCCTACAACGACCTAGTGCTGCCCACTATTACCAAATACTGCCTACTACTATGTAGTAGCACTTTACTGGTACTGCGTGCGGCTACTGATACAGCTACTGCCACTTGCACTACAGCTCCGCCTAAAACTACTAGTACAACTACTAGTACAATTACGTTTTCTGTACCTTTCTTATTACGACAACTACGACTACGACCCGTACAACGACTATAATTATTATTATTGTTTTGACAACCATTATTCATGCTACTACCACAGTTACTACTACCATTACTACTGCTGCCACTACTACTACTACTACTACTACTACTACTACTACTACTACTACTACTACTACTGCTGCTGCTGCTA